>JALPVH010000164.1:0-120755 GCA_023242295.1 Diaporthe ilicicola | reverse complement strand
TTATTAATATATACTTAAGGTATACTTTATATAAGTTATAAATATATTAACTTTAAAAACTTTAAATAAGTTTTTAAAACTTTAAAGCTATTATTTAATAGCTTTTTTATATTAAATTAAACCTATATATAATTAATATATATTTTAAATATATTTAATATATACTTATAATATTTTTAATTTATATAAATATCGCTTAAATATTATTTACTATAATATTAAGTTATAATAAAGGCTTTATAATATATATAATAATAATAACCTTTTAAAGGCTTATTTAAGGGTATTTAAAAATAGTTAAAAGGTTTTAAATCTTTTATATAGTAATAGTTAACTAGCTATTATTTATAATTATAAGGCTAAAGTTTTTAATAAAGCTTTATTTAAAATTAATATATATTTAATATATAAATAGTATATATATAAATTAAATTAAAGCTTATATAAGGTATTATATTTAGCTTAACTTAATACCTATATAAATTATTAAGCTTATTATTTTTACTAATATCTTTATTATTATTTAGGTTATTTAATTATATAGCTATAATATCCTATATACTTATATAATATATATATATAATATACTTTAATATAATATTATAGAAATTAAAGCTTTTAAATAAGCTTTTTTTTTAGGATATTATAATAAGTATATATTATATATTCTTTATATATATAGTTTAAGGAAGTATAGAAGAAATTTAATAATATAAGGTAAGGGGTTAAGTAAGCCTATATTTAGTATAGACCTATTATATGCCGGATCTACCCCCTGTTAAGTTTTTATAGTCCCTACTTTTTCCACCCCCCGCTAAGACATCTCTACCCCCCGTTACCTATAAACTCGTACTAAACCGCATCGTTCGAATAATTCTCGAGGCGGCCGCGTGCGTGCTAAGCGCCTTGTGAGAGAAAAGGTTGCGGAGTGAGTATATGTGCAGGAGCTTTTCATCAAATCAGCCCTCGTTTTTCATGGTCGCACAACAGCGATCGGCGTCTGCATGCACGGCACGGCGCCAATGGATTGCCAACAGCGCTGCCCAGGGGAGAGGTTGTGGCATGTTGGCTTGTCTTTGAACTCTGCTAACCTCTTTTGGTGAGATTCGTGAGACAGGCAGCAGCCACACATTCGGATATAAATTGAAGTCCCCTAGACGGAAGGCAGGGAGATTCCCTCACTACAACGCGTTAATCAATGTATTGTAATCGTGGTCAGAATCATAATTTTACCAGTGTTATAATCCGTCAAGACCTTCGAGATGTATCGAGCCCCATCGGCCCGAGCCCTGGCCTCTGCATGGGTGCAGCCAGCAACGAAGACACTGGCCCCTCCTTGCTTGCTGCTGGGGCAAAGGTGGAAACCACCTGTCCGCCAGTCTCAACATCTTCGTACCATTGCAACACCTCTAGGAGCCACCATGCTCGGCGGGGCGGTCATCGTGGCTGCTGCAACAGCCCCGCTGCTTGCCGTCCGCCTTCTGAGACAAAAGCGCATCGGCAATGATTTGAAAGGCACTCTGGATCAAGCGCGCTCACTCCAAGCCTCTGAGAGGCGGCGGATCTTCTTTGACGTGGCGCGCCGCTTTGCCGCGAACAACGGGTCTGACGTGGAATTCAAGGAAAGCGGTTTGACTTTCAAGATTCCGAAACCCACTACTACATGCAACGTCACCGCGTTTGGTTCGCACAATGTCCAGTACTCGATCCACAAGAGGAAGCTGCTCAAGTGGAAGATATGGGTCGCAGTTGACGCAGAGCTCGCGCCTCATCGTGGCAGCGAGAGCTCGTCTCCCTCTCCCGAACCAACCGAGACCGACAAGGATGACACACTGTCTGTTTCTGTGAAACAGGCTTTGGACGAGCCTCTTGTCTACGCAGTTGTGGGACTCGTGCTTCGAATCTTTGATGGCCTTCGAGGCCCAGCGGACGCTGGCAAGGCTGTGAACGGAGAGGCCAAGCCAATCCAGGTCCCTGAAGATGTTGAACTCGAGATGCTCGTTTGGGACACGGTGATCCCTCTAAAGCTCAACATCCGCACGGGGAATTTTAGCATGCGCTGGGTAGGCAAGATCAACGAGAGGCGACCGTGGGAGAATAGCTGGTTCATCATACCAATTCCTTTCTTTTTTGACTTTTGATGCACGGGGTCAAATGGTACAGCCGAGGTCTGCCTGCCTGTTCTCTGAAACGGCTCAATGTTTGGAAGTGGTGGAGAGCTTCATTGGCGTTCACTACTTGGTGCTCTATTCACTCACTACACCGGAAGCGCTGGTCGTGATAATTTGACGATTGAAATATTGGTGGGAGTGTGTTTGCATTTATTTCCTTCTCGTGATCCTTTCACGCAAACTTCATCTTTCCTCGGCGGCGGCCAAACACCTACGCAAGCCACCCCCCAAACTTGTGTTGTGTTGGTGGAGAATGAACAGCAACCCTTGGTCGTGCACTTCTCATGGAAAGATGACTTGTGCTGTAAAGATGTGAGGGTCAAAACTCAAAGTCCCATAGATATCTATTACTGTATATCTCAGGGCGCGCCCGTCTGGGTCGTAAGTGACGACATCAATCACTAGACTGCTGCGTTGTGTGCTAAGGGTCTCGGGAGATCGCCACTGACTTAGCATACAAGGCGTAGGGCGCGCCCAGACACTGCAACTTGCAAGCAAGGTGGCGCCCTCCTCTCTGCTATAACTGTCGAATTCCTTCTTCTCATCACTCCCAGCGCTCCGCGTTCCTGTTTGACCTGCAAGGATTTCCACATTGATACCACCCGGCTCTTTCATCTTTGCATTCTCAAAGCGACCACTTAGCCGTATCCTGTCCGAGAACCTCAGATATAACCATCGACATCTCGACGCGCTAGCCCAGCAATAGAGCGCCAAGCCCCTTGTTTCGTTCATTTGAACTACCATATCAAAATGTCGGCGGCGGAGAACTTCGAGCTCCCAAACACATTTACCCACAACGGCTGGTCTATTAAGTACCTAGCTCGTCGCACCCAGGACGAAGACGCATCTGCATTAGCACGTCCCTGGGTCGTCTTTGTGCACGGCACTCCATGGTCCTCGGACGTCTTCCGGCCACTGGCAGATGCCTTGTTGGCGAGCGGGAGCTTCAACGTTGTTCTCTATGACCTTCAGGGATATGGGCAGTCACAAGCATTCAGCAATTCCCAGCAAGGCTCCGAGCCGGACACGTCTGTGAAGGCGCAGGCAGGTTCCCTCGCAGCATTGCTGGACCATCTCGGCCTCGACGGAAAAGACGACAAGGCACGGCCCCACATCGTCGCACACGACATCGCCGGGGTGATATCGCTAAGAGCTCACCTGCTGCACGGGTGCGAGTACCGCAGCCTATGCCTCTTGGATACAAATTGTGTCCTACCTTGGGGCGACAAGCTCTACAATTCTGTACGGTCAAACCCGGCTGTTTTTGAGCAACTTCCAGCCGGTGTGTTCGAGGGTTGCTTGAGAGCGATCATCCAAAGCGCACGGGTTACAGGGCGGGGGTTTGGTCCGGAATGGGAGGATGTGCTTGCACGCCCATGGCTGCCCAGGGCCCTTGCATCTGACCATAAACTGGGATATGATCCTCAGAAGAACTTTGTCAGGCAGATCAAGCAGTCCGACGACAGCCATACAGCCGAGCTTCTTGACAACGGATTGTACTCCACGGTCCGCTGTGGTGTCAAGATTCTGTGGGGAGAGAAAGACAAATGGATCCCGGGTGAAAAGATGCAAAGCCTTGCAAGCTTGCTGGGAAACCGATTAGAGGGGTTCATCACAGTGCCGGAGGCTGGTCATCTCATCATGCTCGACCAACCGGAGCGGGTGACCGTGGAGATTGTTCGATGGCTCGGGACGAAAGCTTGATGCTTGACGAGCTGCCCACTACTAGGAGGCTGAGGTTATTTTGCATTTACAACAAGCTACTTCATGAGCAGATAATCTACATGTAATGGATGAATTAGCTTGAGTCCACATCATATATGATATGTTCTTGTCACGGCTTCTTGTGATGCTTCTGTGCCATCAGTGGGACTGTTCTCTGATTATATTATTCCTCTGTCACTCACCAGGCCAAGTCAGGAGAATCCTCTGACTTCCTTTCGATTTCACGCACAGATTTTGGGCGGCACCTGGCTAGCATTACTACATTTATCAGTTGCGATCACGGTCCTCGACGACAGCAAGCACCCATTTCTATTGCCAATCGATGCAGCATACGATACACATACCTACCATGTCCTTAGTTGACGGCTTCTTGATTGAGACTCGATCGATTTGTAAACTTCAGAACACTCCCACACCATGACAGATCATGCGCTCCTTCAGGTCCGATCGGAGCTGGCGTTCAGCCATTTCTGTGAGCTCCTGGACATCTGTCGGATGCCTTCCATATCTGTGGGCGTTCTTCATCAAGGCGAGATCATATTCACCGAGAGCGTCGGCCCACGGGTGATCGATCAGGCTGCGGCGGACGAGGAATGGAAAGCGCTGCCTGCAACGCCCTCAAGCTCACCAAATCCATGATCTCAGCTTATAGGAATGAAGCCGGCCAACCAGAAGAATGCGATCAGAACAGAATCGCGAACTCCCTCCGACAAATATCAACTGTCTGGAAGCCCTGGACGGAAGTTGACGAAGGTCTCTTGTATGGTCTGGGCTGCTACAGACTAGAATTCCCCTCATTATCTTCTAGTTCGTTCGTCATCAATTCAACAACTCGGTTGGAAGGGCCTGAATTTCACAGGCCATATCGAGGGGCAGGATTCACTGGACCCCCAAGGGCACGCGAAAGACATTGTTATCGCTCCCCGAGGGTCATACCAGGTACAACAATGGTTTCACATCCTCTGTCACGATATTGCCACGCACTCAGACGGTCATTGTTGCCTTCGCAAACGGAATGGATCTCGGTGACGCTGCAGATTGGTCTGCCAAGATACTTGCACCGGCCTTTTTCGGAACGACACCCCAACTTGACATCGTTGCTTTGGCGATCAAGGAAGCTGACCTGTGGAAGAGGTGGTTCGACAACATTTTAATCGAGTGGCTGACAGATCGGAGGATAATGCATCAGGAATCAGACCTTGCTGAGTATGTTGGAGAGTACGAAGGCCTTAAAACCACTGTTCAGATCTTCTTGGATCACGAAACGGCCCATTTGGCCATGAGGATAAACTCGTGCCAGGGCTCACAGCTCGATCTAGAGCTTCATGGACACGACACACACAGCTTTTCTGCCGACGACAAAGGATGAGTGGTTGCAAAACGGCATGTCGGACTGGGACGTGTTGTGTTGCATTACTTTACTTCTACCCCGATGATGACGGAACAGTGTACAGCTTCTCGTGGAGGTACGAAGCAGATGAGCAAGCTGCAAGACGGCCATTTCTACAAGAAGTTCACATAGACACCCCGGGCCACCAAGACAAAATATCCAAGTTGACCATTCCAGCACAGTCGGTTTGACAATTTTGATCCTGCTCAGACGCACCATGCCCATAGAAGCTAAATGCAAGACATTCGTCACGGGCTCACAATTACAACACCTAGGTACATTACCGGTCACGGATTGTGGCCAATAACCAGTCTGTCGGAATAGAAAGTGTCTTGGGGCTCTCCTTTAAATGATGATTTAGCTATGATTACCAAAACAAAATTCGTGAATGGCTATGTACACGATCAAACTGACCATCATGGCTTGAAAAGGCACACCAACACATATTATAACCACGATCGGGCTTTCACACATCAATTAGCACTCAAAATAGACACATTTTGGATTAAACCCGCCGCAATCATAATCCGGAGCTACGGGAAATAGCGAGTTGCTAGAATTGTTGAATGAAGGACCAATGCGGACAAAGGCGACTGATGCCACAATGCATCGGTGACTCTCAACCCCGTTTCCGGAGGCGATGTTTGAAGCAGTGACAAAGACATATCACACGTCAAGGAGCAGTATAATTTCTTAACTATCCGAGTCTCTTATGGAAATCTTGCCTTGCAAGCTCTCAGGCGCAGTGTGATAGGAGCTGCTCAAGATTTGCGATCTAAGCTCGCCCCTGTGGGAACGGCAACGAGAACTCGAGAGCACGGTTTCGAAAGCTCAGCAAAATGTGGGAAATTACTCATCCTCTGATCGATTGAAAATAAAATTTGGCTTTTCTGACAGCCGAACCACAGGTGCATCCATCTCAAGCGTTATTACCAAGTATGCGGCCATGAGCTCGACAGAATTGTCCGCTGCGTAAGTCCGACAGCCGTCTTCTTCGGCTTCCAGGCATTCTTGACAGCTTTGCTCCTTGTCCTTGCTGGCCGTGATCTTTCTCTCCCTATGCTGCGCTGTTCATTGGCACTGACAAGGTGAAATACAGGCTCTACCTTTCTATTGGTACAAGTTTCGGGAAGAGGAAGATCCTGTTACAACGCCGTATCTAGGCTGCTTCGACTGCCTCGATGAGATTGAGGAAGAATATAGTATTGCCTGTTCGGATTGGTGCGTCACGATAAGAATTAGAAACCCATGTGACTACCTCGGCTCGTGTGACCCTGGCTGACTTGAAAGCAAATACAGCACCGGCCAAGGAAACGTTCACAGCGCTGCTGATTTTGTAGATCGACGACTCGTCACGGATGGCAAATCCAAAGACCCGGCAGCTTATGACTTGATGAAGAAGAATTACCATCGCTACCTTGTCACCTACTTGTTCTGGTTTGTAAGGCACATGACACTTGGTAAGTATCCGCCCGTGGAGGAGTGCCTTCGACATTGAACAAGACATCAAGAGACCCATACCCTGCATTCGTAGACTGCTGTTCGATATCTTATTCAAAGTTTTGTTAACAATCACCTCGTATCAGTATATCAGGTACGAGCCGAGTATGGAAGACGCGCAGGCGATCAGGAATTCAACATCGACCTTTATAGAGACGTCCTCCGCGAAATGAGATACGACCTGTGGGCTGGTGAGAACAGTGATTCTGTGTTGGACGAAAGCCATGAGAAGATTCTGGCCGAGACGAAATGTCGATACGACGTGTCCCACCAACCTCCGGACAACCTGGGCCAGTGGGAAGAACACGAAACCCACCTTGCTGAACATTTACCGGTACTCAACAATGTCTCGAGGACCATGAGGATAGGCGTCGCGAGAAGAATGTGGAGTGACTATAAAAACAGGCTCGGGATATTATACTGGCCGCCGGAGGCCCCGGACCTGGACGGAAACGGAGAATCAGAGATTTGGGACAATCAGGAGTTCATAGATGAAGTGGAGTCCTACCATGACCTCAGGGATGGCCTTGAGGCGCCTGATCTGGCGACCCCTATGAAGCCAGGCACACCGCGGCTTCCGTGGGACATTTTGGAGTTCGTCCCCTTAGCGCCCGATCTGAGCAGGCAGAGTCGCACGCAACGGCTCAAGTCGGACCTGCTGGACGAATTAGTCCGTGCCGAAAGGGAAGCCAAGAGAGGCGACGACGTGCTCGTGGGAGATCGCCAGCTTGATGCCTACTGGGGCAACGAGAAGTTCGTCGACGACACGCTGGACTTGATTTTCAATTTACTGGCCTTCGACCCTGGATTATCCCGGGTGCGCATGCTCGAGCTTGGGAAGATGTTCCATTCCATCCTCATGGAGCCGTGGTACCTCGAATTCGGACACCCGGACGGACGCCTCCCAAATGCCAATCCCCAGGGCGTTGAGTCGATCAACAGTCGGTTCCGAGATGTTTTGCTCAATTTGGACGACACGGTGACCATAGGAGGTATAAAACAATCACACCGCGACTTCACGAGATCATTTTCTTGGTGGGCACAGTTCTCCTACGCTGAAGTGCTCCTTCGAAACGAGATGTATGTCACGGGCCAGGATATCCAGGACGCGGCAGAGAACCAGTGGCAAAATTTCTACAAGAACTGGCTTCAGGTTCTATCCAGGGTCGAGTATACCTTTCCGAAGGTGTCCGCGGCAGACCTGGCCACCGCCGGCGAGACCAGCTGCGCGGTGTGCGGCGACGACTACAACATCGACAGCGAGAACGACTGCGCAGTACATGTACCTTGCGGCAACAATCACATGCTGTGCAAAAAGTGCTGCACACAGCTTAGTCTCACACCAAGGAGGCCCTACACGCAATTGATTTCCGACCAGTACTGCCCACATTGCCGGGGCCAGATAACCTATGTCAGAGGGAGGATAAATCTCACAGCAGGGCTAGCATTGATGCCGAGACTAAACACAGACTTTCCATACGTGTAATATAGATTCCATAGGGTGGGAGCAAAGACGGGGATAGCTTCTCCTGTGTCCAGGAAGCAGTACGGCGACCACACGCATCTTTTGACCTGTTCCTTTCGTCACTTCCTTTTCCCTTTCTTTCTTTTTCACTGCAAGTATAAGTTACTAGGAGAGCTAGCTATGTACCTGACTAATGCAGTTCTGTGCACACAAGTGCCTAATGGCATTAGTTTCAATCAAGTTTTCAGATGTGACTGGTTTGCAGATATGTTGATGCATGCAGTAGATAATTAGAATACATACAACCCTCTTGGCTACTTCACAGTACTTGAGAATGCCCGTCCTGCGAAGGTATGACGGCCGTACCAAGACATCAACAGTGTGCACATGTGAATAAGATGGCTCTCGAAAGGCAGAAACTCGGCAAAACCCAGGAAGCTGCCTCCAGAATACCTCCAGCGCCGAAATTAGAGAGCAAAAGGCTTCAGTCTTTGTCTGGCCCGACTGCATGCGCCCGGGTCGGGGCAAAACATGTGTGGTGTTCTTTTGTGTTAGTCATATCAAAGGACTCGGATCCCTTCACGGGTTCGGACCGGCCGTCCGTTGGCAGCACGCACGCGTCCGCCCCTGCCCTACCCTGCATCACCTGAGTCTGTATACGTAGGCATCCTTGTGCGGGATAAACGGCAATGATATCCAATTATTGCTCCGCTTTGAATACCTAGCCTTCCTGGCCCCCGACTATCAACGAACCACCTAGTACCCAGCCCCTGTCCTTGGACGGCAGTATCGGCGTGGATGTATCCAGCTCTGCTTGACACATTTGACAGATTTGACAAGTGTGTGTAACTCATCTCAAGGCCCAAAACCGTCTTTCTGTGGAAGACTCTGAGATTCATGGTTGGTCAAGTTCACCATTATTTACTCTAGCTCTTCGAAGCACACACAGCCCAGTCGGGGAGCCACCCGGCATGCTTGAGTCGATCCGACGAGGAGAACATCCCGATGGGAACTCCTGAGAAGTCGCTGAGTCGCGCAAGCGTGCACCAGGAACAAGTATTAAGATTCGATTCTCGTCGAGTCATTACCTGTCCGGGCCGGACCAGAGTGGTCTAAGATATCAATTCTGGGGCCAGGCTTGCCCTCGTGCCCTCTATCCACCCAGTAGATCATGGGGATATCCCTTCCAATTGCCCCCAAGTCGCGCCCCAGGACACCACCACACGCTTACTCCTAGCTATAAGCCTGAGACCGGGCCCCCACGATTTGCCTGCTGGCACACTCCCACCGTGAGCCGGGGAACTAGTCAAATCTTTGATACCCATCCCACCCCGACACTGTGAAGTCAGGCACCTCCGCCCCAGAAGATGAGAGAAAAATACAAAAAAAGCGCGTACAAAAAATCCTGGAACCCCTTTGCCCTTTCCGACCCAAAATACCCCTCATGATAATGTCATTATATCAGTTGTGTTTGCCGGCATGGCCGATTACTGGTTTCGAACGAGGTGGGGCGACCCCACCGACCCACGCTTCCCTGACACCTCTGCCAAGAGACATGTCATGGCAAGCCGTCTCGACTTCTCCACGGGGAAGAAGCGCCGTCAAATCGTCGATGGACGGGATGAGTCAGTCGCGGCCCCTTCTCTCCCAGGATGTAGGCCAAGACCCAGGCCTGGAAAACTGGTGCCTCTTCTAATACTGGCAGGGAAAAAAAAGGAAAATTGCAAAATTGAACGCAGCATACGTGGATTCGCTTTTGGTGGTTTTTCCTCCGTTCCACTGTGAATGAATCGTGCCCATCGCCGATCTTTGCCTTGTCTTGGTTCGTCTTGCTTTCAGGAAATACCGAGTATCTCATTCTCTTCTCTTTTTTTTGTCTCTTGTATGCAGGTCCGCATTGTAGTCATGTAGCGTTGATGCAATTATTTTGCCATGCCGTGGACGTGTCTTGAGGCATACTCTTTAGATACCTTGGATTCTGTGAAAAGCCCCGGTCAGCAGTTGTAAAGTTGTAAACAGGAAATATTTTCACGTGACACGGGACTCCTGCTGGGACTCTGACGCATGCAACGGAGGAACAATATAAAAAGTGGGGAATGTGGTGATAATCATGTCGAATGACCCTCGGGACAGATCACCGGCAGGGCCCGTCGGTGTGATGGATCTGCGAGCATCATGATCCACGATGGGAACACCCGCGGGCAGATCTCGAAAAGTGAATGGGGAACGCCTGCCCACCCACCAGGTTGAGCGCAGAGAAGGACCCAAAAAAAAAAATCTCGACTTACCGAGACTCGTGGGCGACGACAAGGGCGTGCCGTTGCTGGGAGTCGCATACCCACACACCGAATCGAGCTTCATCTCGCCGACGCTGTACAGCTCGCACTTGATGCGCTTGCTGTCGACGCCCAGGTCGATCAGCTGCTGCATCATGGTCTTCATGAAGGCCTCGGGCCCGCAGATGTAGTACTCGGAGCCGCTGTGGCCCAGGTGCAGCAGCGAGGGGGAGACCTTGGGGAGGTCGATGCGGCTGTTGTAGTCGTAGGTGACGCCCTGGATGTCGCCGCGCGTGAGGACCGTCTTGAAGATTGTCGTGTTCAGGTTGGGGCAGCGGCGCTTGAGCACCGTCAGCCGCGTGTTGAAGGGCACGTCCTCGCGGCAGCCGTGGATCCACGACATGTGGCGCGTGGGCTGCTCCTCGGTGACCGCGTTGAGGATCGAGACGAGGGGCCCGACGCCGCCTCCTGCCGAGATCAGCACGACGGGGACACTGCTGGGCACCGTCGTGTCGAGGAAGAAGTCGCCCGACGGGTGGCTGCACTCGATGTCGTCGCCCGTCTTGACGCGGTCAATGAGGATCTTGGTCACCATGCCCTCGTCGTGATATGCCGTGTGGGCCTTGGCCCTCTTGACTGTGATCCGGTAGTAGTCTCCGCCGCGTGGCGAGTCCGACATGGAGTATTGCCTGGTCTGGTAGTAGCCGATCTCGGGCACGAACAGCCTGATGCTGATGTACTGTCCCGGCAGGAACTTGGGGAGCTGCATGCCGTCCTTTGGCACCAGGTAGAAGCTGAAGAGGTCGTCGGACTCGCAGACCTTGCGGTCCAGCTTGAACTTGCGCCATGACCCCCACTTGTACCTTTCAAAGTCCTTGTAGATGATCTTTTCCCTGCCAATCATCATGTGGGAGAGGATCTTGTAGGCCTTGAGCCAGGCGGCCTTGGTCTCCGGGGTCAGGGCCGGTCCCATGACATCCTCAAAGGTTTCGATGAGGAGGCCGCCGAGGATCTCATAGTGTTCGGGCTTTATGCCGAGTGTGCAGTGCTTGTTGCAGATTCGCTCGAGCTTCGGGATGAGCTCTGAGATGTTGTTGACACTGGTGGCGAAGCGGAGGATGACCACCGTCAGTGCCCGCGCCAGGCGTCCGTCCTTGAGGTGGATCACGTTCAGGGTGTTGTTGAGCTCTGGATGCCTCTTGACGAGGGTGCTGTAGACGATGTCTGAGATGGATTCACCGTGCTCCTTAAGGAACGGTATGGTCCCCTTGACCAACTGGGCCTCCTTGTATGTCAACGCCATGCTTCAGTTTGCTAGTGCCAGCCTCCGGGTGGCCGTGGACCGGGGGAGATATCGGGGATCGTGGAGGAAAGGTGGGAAAGAGGAACGGGCTAATGCAGATATCAAGATTCAGGATAGAGATTTTGGCATCTTCTGGTTTATATCGTACGATTACATGTAAATTAGAAAACGTGGGAGCCACGTTGTAACCCACGCCGGCGGGCGATGCTTGTGCTTGTCAGCCCGGATGCAATGCTACCCCTGGACCCCCTATTCGCCTGGGTTTGGTGACCGCCCACCCCCTCCCCGATGGCATCTTCTTTCTCTTTTGCTCCTCCCCGGTCCCAAACTGCTTTTGCCTCGCTCAATGCGTTCTTTTGCGAGGGCGTGGGTCTGCTGCCAGTCATGTCCGCCTTCTGAACGCGTAGCGGCCCTGTTCCAGATATATTCGGGGATTTCTGACCGTACGGAGTACAGGGCCGAGGATCTGCTGGGAGTGTGGGAAATGGGTAGGTGGCAGTGCGGCAGCGGCCAGTCAGTCATTTTGGGCCAAAGCCGTTGAATGGACCCTTGCCTGTCACAACATGACGTCGGGGCTCGTGTGGATCGCATTCGGAAACGAGGTCTTTTGCCCGGAGGATTGGGTTGCTAGGGGTCCAGCTTTTTTGCATCAAGCGAGTGTTACTTCGCACCTGAAGCGAGTGGCATTTTGGCGACCAACGGGGTGCGACAGAAACAAGACCATGCGACAGGTCATTTAAATATGCTTTGACCATCAGCCCCTCTCGATGCACACGTGGACTGGGGGGAGGGCTTCAAGCTTTGACATTTGCCTCCTTGTTGTGTGTTGTGTGTGATTGTTGTTGCTGTGTGCTCGTGTGTCTGTCTCCCGCCCTGTGTTTTTTTTCTTTTGGAGGACCCGGAAGGTGACTGACCTGACTGATCCGCTTTGCTCCATTGGGATTCCACTGCTCCCCTTGTGAAACCGTCAGCCCTTGAACCCGTCTCCACGGGGTCGTCTTGACCACCACTGGGATTCGGGGTGTCAGTGTTTGGTGGAATTCAGGAGCTGCCTGTCTCCATTATTGCTACCGCTCCACATGAGTCTGCAGATTACAAGGTTGGGAGTGCCAGCGAGTCATACAACCGCGCTGTTGGACCGGGTTGTTGCTGTCTCCGCGTAGGGTGTAGGGATCAGATCTGGATAACCAGTTTACACTTTCCGCTCCGGCTTGGATTGTGCCCGGTGGCTCTTTGTCTATTTTTTCCCTTTCTTTTTATTATATTTACACAAATTTCTTTTTTACTCATTGCGACGATCAACGGGGATGGCGGTCTTCGTGTTTTCCCTTGGTGGCCGAGTCATTTTTCTACTTGATGGCATGAAGAGCCGCAAAACCCCCAATATCCTTTGACACTTGGCCACGCTTTTGCCCGCGGCCTGTCCGGCTCAACGGTCGTCATCCCCAAAATTACGACGAGAGCACGAGAACCACAGTAGATACGTCAGTCATCCTGTAAGAAGGTTTGAGTCCACAAGCTCTCTCATCCTGGGCAGCAGTGCGCCATATTAGTATACTTCACCAATTACTTGGTTGCGGGCTGTCGCTGGGCTGTCGCCAATTTGTCTCGACAGTCGCCATTCGTTGCCCGAGTCAAAGCTTGCTACTGTGGTCTAGAGCCAGCGAGGAGTCCCGGGGCTCGAGCTCCGGCCCTGCAGGCAGAGAGACGGTCACTGAGCTCTAGGTGGTGCTGCAGCTGCAGCTGCAGTGCTGTGCTGTAGCGGCATTTGGCCAACCAGGTCGAGCACGAAGAGACTGGTAATAACGGGTAGACTATTACCAATCATGCCAAGGAGATCACCCTTGAGCCTCAGGGATACAAGGCACGGCCGCTCTGCCGAACCGAGATCTTCTTACCGAGGCACTTCTCGACGCGGACACGGTACTGTCGACGCGGGTAAGGTTGACTACTGCATAGTCCTGGGGCAGAATGTGTGGGTGTGTGGGTGTGTGGGTGCCCCAGCTGCCCAATTGCCCAATAGGGTTTCAGGGGCACTCGCAACGCCTGAACGCCTGAACGCCCCCCCTTCAGCTCCCGCGCCCCAGCGGCCCCTCCCTCACCCAATAGTGCATACACAGTATCTACACACACACGTCACAGTAATGAGTGTGGCTCGTGTGGGCACGCAACGGTAGGTCCCAGGGGCTCCGGGGGCCTGGGGTGTCGTGTATCCTCGTTGTGATGGAGGGGCAGATCTCAGCGGGGGCAACGGAGTTTACGTGCCGGAGGCTGAGCTGTCGCGGTAATAAAATGCAAGCAAATCCTCCGCCTTTTCAAACATCCACTTTTTGGTCTGAGCGGTCGACCAGCCAGCCAGCCAGCAACCAAGCCAAGTCAGCAAGCTCTGAACCTCTGGGCCAGCCACACCCACAACCCCCCCCCCCCGAACGACTGGTCCCAACGCTGTACATGCATGCGAGCCCCACTGCTGCTCAGGCATACGCATGCAAGATCTCACCTAGGGTTTATTACCAGTCGCCTTTGAGGGGATAGGCCCTCTGGCCCTATGATTGGAGAGACTCGGCTCTTGACACTGGCCTCTCACCGCGATGCGGCCCAAGCTTGGCGGTAAGTGCTCATGCACACCCTGAATATCAGTTCTCTGTCAATGAGCATGTATTGGCCTGTCTGTGCCCTCACTGCGAACAAACAAGTGGCCGAGGTTTCCCACAGACCATCGCAAGCAAGTGATGTGATTGTTCAATAGGGCGGCACCAGAGCCCGCCAAGCCCTGACACAGGGGCCGAGGCCCGCCCAAAGCTTGCTGCCCCCCCATCCTGAGCTCTGGCGAACCAATTGGGTTACCTTGGCTCTGCATGATGCTGTAGTGAAGTCAACTCCCAAAGCGGTCTGCACGCTGCATGCAGCTGGTGCTACTGAAGTCAAACGGCCAGCGCACGGAGCTGGTGTTTGAAGATGGTGTTAATAAGTGGGCCTCTTGTTCGTGTTAGCATTAGGAAATTGTGTCGACTCGTTTCGCGGCTTCTAGCCGCCATCTAAAGGCTCCATCAATAATGACAATAATACCGGCGGAATTCAGCTAATTACTATGCACGTGCGAAGTCCGAGCGATATTGTTTGTTTCCACCAAGTCGTCACATGACCGTTGACCTCATCGTTTTGAGGTGCCAACTCCGGTCGTATTCAATACCAACCAGTATCTAAGCACTCTTGGCCCACCCCCCATTATGGAGCCTCCACGCACAGCAGCGCCGGCAGTTGCGAGTGCAAGAAAGACTCGTTTTTCACCGACGCATGCTTTAGTCATTCAAGAATCTGCCAGGTGTGTAGATCCAAGATGCTTAACATTAGACGAGCTTTGAACCTAACCCAATGCGCCACAGGGGCAGATTAAGACAATCTTGGAAATCTGGGCACTTGCGGCATAGCTAGCGTCTGATCTCGGGGCAGATAAGGGCCTTGAGGGGTAAATAATTAGCAAAGTCGGCCCCGCATTCACATCATTTGAAAGGAATAGAGACAACACCTATCACCGGACGACAAGAATTCTAGTTGCCGGACGAAAGCCTATCTGATTTTCTGCCGCCTGTCAAGAAGTGCTTGGAATTTATCAGCACAATTCTTTTAAAGCAGATAATGGCCATATATGTCAGTGGTCGTTCCCAGCTCATAATTTGCCCACGCTGGAGGCATTTTGAGACGAGAACAGATCGCTCGCAATCGCTCACGATGCCGATATACACATGATAGGCTCTTGAAAGCCCGCTCCTAACTCATGGAGTTTCAAATGCCTGTGAGGACTTCTCCTCATGACGCGCCCAAATTGGTACCTGATCTCTGTGGTGCACACCACGGCGAACAAAGATTATCCCGCGTTATCACTTGGGCAGGTAGCCCTGATTCTTATACAACCAATGAGCAATTGCCCCCCAGGATAGGCTTCGTCCGTAGTTTTCCTCCAATGTTTTGCACCGGCGGGATCTTCTTCAGAGAGTTTCAACTAGACACTACTGCCTCTGGATTGGTGAAAGGCGCTTGGCTCCTCCAACTAGGCGTGCTAGGCTCTCAGCTTCCCGCTGTTCTGAACCTATGGATACAACGCCGATCGTCCAATGCGGATGCCGATCAATGCCCGATTGACTGAATTTCTCGAAACCTTAATCATACAGCCTTTTGCCTTTCTGCAAGTGTGTCCCAGACCATGCTTCCTCCAAGCTTGTACCCGTCGAGTGTCAAGCCGTCCCCTCCCGGGGACGTCATCTCCCGAGTCTGTGCGGATGAACAGACGGGATGCGTGCTCCCAGCACTCCCCTAACGATTCTCGGTTCTGCTGCGAGTTCTTCGCAGGCCCCAAGGCGGAGATTTGGAATCCCGCTTGGGAACGCCTGCCGTGCTGTTCGCTGAAGGACACGACAGAGTGGGCTCCTCCTCGTCATCACCGAAGTACTCCCTACAGACATGACTGACCCCATGCTGGCCCCTTGCTGTCAGTTCTACCCACTTCCCTGCATGTTCGTCGACCATGTCATGATCAATGCATGGCTATTTTTCCTGTACGGAATTACAAAAGGGACGGCACCGACGATCGGGGTGCCACAGCTAAAGAGGGTACACATCCACTTTTCGAAGCGAGGTGCTATTCTTGTTGCTGCCTGAAGATCGTGAGTAGTTCTTGATATTCAAAACAGGCGTGCCCCGCAGCGACCACTGGAGAAGAGAAGGGGGCGAAAAAAAAGAAGAGTAATTGTTATTCACTCTTGCCGTTTTATGAGACGATGGCGATATGACATCCACGACGAAATCGCCCGACCTGCCTGCGGCGAGTGGCCTCACTGGCCTCACGACCGACTTGCCAACGCCTGGGGAATATCCGACCATCGATGCCCAGACGCAAGTGCCGGTGATCATCGCCATCTCGGTCGTCCTAGTGCTCTTTTCAGCAACCATGGTTCTCCTCCGGTTGCACACGCGATATAGAGTCATCAAAGCAGCCGGTTTGGACGACATCTCGATGGGAGTTGCGGAGGTATGCCCAAAGCTGTGACGAAAACCTCAGTTGTTCGGCCGCTAATTCCAGGCTCCTAGATACTATCCATTGGCCTCTCCATCATCACCATACTGCGTGAGTATTGAACCCTTTCGTTCACAGGTTCTCGAAAATTAACAATGGTTTCAGAGGCGGTACATGGCTTGGGGAGACACACATGGATGGTCTCACTGAGTAACCGGACCAAACAACTCGAGGTATGAATATGTATTCACACCTTCCTCATTGCATGCATGTTATATCACCTGCTGATCTGCGTCCAGCTCTTGCTCGCCAACGAAGTCATGTTCAATGTCGCCAAGACGGTCGCCAAGATTTCTTTACTGCTGCAGTACCGCCGAATCTTCAGAGGAACACGCACGGCGGCCGTTTGTCGATGGCTCATGGTCTTCGTGCCAGTTTGGTGCATCATCACAATATTTCTTGTCTCATTTGCTTGCACGCCCATGGCACAGCTGAACACGAACCTTGAAGGCACTTGCTTGCCCAGCCTCACAGTCTGGCTGCTCACGTCCTCGGTTAGTCTTTCGACGGACTTCGCAGTCGTTATTACGCCCATACCTGCGACGTGGGCTCTTCAACTAGACAGGAAACAGAGGACCGTGCTAGTTGTTTTGTTTGGCGTGGGATTTTGGTAAGTGCCCATGTTTCGGCATCTAGTCTGTTATCATACCTAACCTCATATTATATAGCACCGCCGTTGTCGCCTTCGCTCGCATATTCACCCTAAGGACAACTCTCCTGAACGTGGACACGTCTTGGAACGAAGCTCCTTTCACATATCTCGGCGTCATCGAAGTCAACGTGGGAATCGCGTGCGCTTGTGTCATCACACTACGGCCCCTGCTTGCGACTTGGTTCCCCCGCGTCTTCAAGAGCTCGTACGGGAATATGGACCGCTACGCAGTGCCCGAGAACAACGCAGCTTACTTCGGGACCAAGAAGTCGTCGCGGGACACCGGCTCCCACGTTGCCCCCTCGGTCGAGATATATGGTCTAGCAGACTTGGAGGTGGCACAGGTCGTTGGCATTACTAGCAGCCAGGAAGAGCTGACGAACCCGGCATACTTCGAGCCTGCCCACTTTGCAGCCCATCGCGCAACCTCGCAAATATCTACCAACACTCCTGCACCGCGTGCACCTTCGAGGGTGATAACCGGCGGACCATCTCCACCAGGCAAGGTGCAGAACCCACACGACATCATGGTGACCACCGAGACCACGATCAAGGTGGAGACGGTAGAGGAGAGCCCGGGCAGGAAGCTCAGGCGGGACCACCAGAGTTGGCTCACCGAGTCGTCTCATGGGGGTGACGAGCACTGACACACAGGTGTCACGGATAATGGGTCTTGTGCTCAAGGCTTCTCAAAGTTTCATTGGCAGGAATTAACGGATTTCTGTGCATGACGGGTCCGTGAGGAGCGATCACATCTGCGCTTAGAGAGATACCCAGATCAGCTTTCTGTAATTATGTATCTGCCGGTTTCTGATGTACGATGAACGGACGGAGGAACTGGGATGTAAGGCTAATTGTAATATTATTCCGGCTGTCCACGCAGTAACGCGGCCATTTTTGTGCGATCGCGTTGATCATAATTATTCATGCGCTCGACAGCATGAACTTGACATGGCCAGTGAGATGCCCATCACAGGGTGTGATGCGATAGCTACCAGTCACACATCCCTTTGATGGTAGCGAATGCGACGAGCTCATATGTTGTTCACTGGATACTACTTTTGGAATTCGATGCGTGCTAGGATTCCATGACAAGGCAGCTTCTCCTTGTCAAGGGGGCATTGACAAGCCTCCATGGGGCGGTCCGAATGTGTGTTACAATGCACATGCATTGTCACCAATTGAATCCCCCTTCCCCCCTGGCTGGCGGTCTACTCCCCTGGCGAGCGTTTACCTCAGCGTAGTAAATCCTGCCGATGGAGCCGGCGACATTTGCGGCCTAACACCACCAGCACAAATTTCCAAAGTACAGATGTTGGATATACATGCCCTTGCTCTAATCAACTGCATTGCTACCCAGCCTGCATACGATCACCAAGTGCAAGTCAATGCCGGTTCCGTCATACCGACAATGTGGCGTGAAAAGCCCCTCCGTGTAAAACATTCAGCGCATTGCCTTAGGGGGGATGTGATTGCCTGTCTTTCGATACGATGACTGCATGCTTATAATCCGGAGAGCTGCCGCGAGCTATTGACCACAGCAGCAGGGCCTGCAGCAGAAAAAGACCGTCGTCGCATGTGAAGATCGCGATCGGCGGAGGCTCCAAGTTCTTTTATCGGCAAGCTACTGTAATAGCAAAGTCTGTTTTGGACCAGACGGATGGACTCCTCAAAGCCTCTGGCCAGCCCAGGCTGCCCCGCAGTGGGTGGTGGGTGGTTCTGATTCGACTGTGCTGAACTCTTTTCATGGACGTGCACGAAGCGATCTCCCCGGCATCTGCCCTGTGATCGAACTGCAGTAGGTTAAATTGCGCAGGAGGCGGCAATGTGAATTCTGTGGTGCCACGACGTCTGCGCACACCAGTCTGAAGCGCAGATAAATAGACGGTGAAGAGTTTCCTCTAATTATTAACGCGGGTTCTGATATAGCACGAATGGCCAGGGTTGATTTATCTTCGGGTGAAATACTGTGTACATAGACGAGCTTATAATTGTTAGCCTTGTTTATTGAAGATACTTGGGGGGGGGGATGAATAATTCACAAATGCCCTGCTCCCGTCAGAACAGACACGATTGAAATCAAAAATCCAGGGTTTGTCTGCGAATGTGGTAGACATTACTCCGTATGTAGCCAGGGTCTGAGATTGCTTTAGACGGCTAAAATTGGTCAGCAATATGGATGGCAAATTTTCACGTTTAGCAGTTCACAAGAAGGGTTCTATAGTGTAGTTGGTCATCACATCGGATTCTGATTCCCTTCATCAGAATCCTTCCGGGGACCTGGGTTCGAATCCCAGTAGGACCTATAAAAGTCTTTTTTCCGCCCCACGCGGCCGGTACCCTTTTAACTCCTCTTCTCTTCCCCAAGTCTCCCTCATCATACCCTCCCCCTCTCCACCTTTTTCTTCGCCTCGGATTTTTTTCTGGGGGAATCCCATCCTCCGAAATCCTGAAGACGGGAGGCAGGAAGCGGGAAGGCAGGAAATGTTATCAGGACAAGGGGAGCGGAAAACAGCACGCGGGATGCAGGGCGCTGAAGGCGGCAACACGTTTAGGTGTTGTTAACATGGCTTTTGGTGTGAGATAAGTACCTTTTCGCCACGGCAGAAGGTATTCCTTCCGGTCGCGATTCTGAGGACCGGGTGTGTCATGGTGCAAGGCCCTGAGCCCCTTGAAGCCCAGGGACTGGGTTCGAATCCCAATAGGACCTTTATGATTGGTTTTTTGCGACCCCCGGGGCCCTGGTCCCTGCAATTTTTTATTTTTATTTTCCACCTCAAATAATGTCTGCTGGGATAGTAGAAAGACCTACTGGTAGTATAGTAGAACATCCAGGATGGGAAAAGGTTTGTTGGCTCAGGAAGGTATTCCGAGGTTTTAAGGTGGAGGTGGGCCGCAGTTGCCCAGCATAGATGTGTCGCCCCAGCAAACGGGATCTCTCGTTTGCTAGCCAGGCAGATGGATATTTATCGACTGAAGATGAATTAGTGCTCTTCTGCCGAAATTCTCAACCTTGGAACTAATGAACCTTAGTGCCTAACACACTTGTCCTATGCAATTTGCACGAATACCTTTTATTAATTTACCTTGCAACCCGTATGATGACTGACTGCTGGGAACTATTTGCTGGCGGCGGTGCATGGGTCCGAAAGGTGTCACTGAAGCCAGACCAGTGCGGCAGATTAGATCAGGGCGTTGTTAACTTCCAAGGTTGTCATTCACTGTAGCGAAGTCAGTTGTGAATTTTTGCAGGTGCTGCGAAGGTGGGTCTGAGAAGGGCTAGGCTGCAGCACCCTACGGATTAGCGGTTCCTGTCAGCGTTATCAGCCATTCACCTCTTATCGCTCCTGGTTGCCCTGCGCAACCAAGGGCGAACCAAGTAAACTTGGCAGGGTCGCAACCTTGCGGGGAGCAGCGTCCATCCATTCATTCCCTTCACCAACAAAGCATCTGCAGAGTTTCTGCGACGATTTCTTATGATCACACGCCCAGGCTTCTTCTCTTTCGCTGCACCAGACTGCAATCGCATCACATTTCATGATTCAACGTCGATAATTACTCTTCTTAGCCAATTTTGCGTTTTTCATGACAGTCGCTGTGCTGTGGCTCTGAAGACAGTCGGTCGCTAACAAGGAAGCTTCAGTTAAAAGATGGCCAATCTCCGAGGCAGCCGCGGCGACGCACCCGAAGCGAAGCCGGGAGCCAAGGTAGGCGCCAGGCGAGTATCGATCGGCAAAGGAAGCTGACAACGAAGTATAGACCATCAAGACCACCTTTTCACGCATTCCACGCAGGTCGAGTCGAATGACGCTCCCCAAAACAACGACATCTCAAGATCAAGAAAACAAACCCACGACCATTCTTGTCACAACATCATCCCAAATGTCGAAAGCCGACCAGATGCCCCCACCCCCTCTGAGACCACAACCCATCTACAAAAAGTTCCATCTGGGCATGTTCGAGATTGGCCGGCCGCTGGGCAAAGGCAAATTCGGACGGGTCTACCTCGTACGAGAACGCTCTAGCGGCCATATCTGCGCATTGAAGACCTTGTACAAATCCGAATTTCAACAATACCAAATGGAGAGGCAAGTCTGCCGCGAAATTGAGATCCAGACGAACCTGTGCCATCCCAACATTCTCAAGCTCTACGGCCACTTCCACGACGAGAAGCGGATATTCCTCATCCTCGAATTCGCAGCCCAGGGCGAACTTTACAAACAACTTCGCAAAGAGCGTCGTTTTCCCGAGTGGAAAGCTGCCCAATATACCGCACAAATGGCAAGCGCTTTGCAACACTTGCATCGCAAGCATGTCATACATCGCGACATCAAGCCCGAGAACATCCTGATTGGTATTCATGGAGAACTAAAGCTCGCAGATTTTGGCTGGAGTGTTCATGCACCAAATACTCGCAGGCTTACCAAATGCGGAACGCTGGACTATCTACCCCCCGAGATGTGTGATCCTCGGCGAAGTGATAAACCATATGATGAAAAGGTGGATCTCTGGTCTCTTGGGGTCTTGGTGTATGAGTTCTTGGTCGGCGAAGCACCATTTGAGGATTCTCCTGTCATGACGCAACGAAAGATTACCAGGGGTGAAATGTCGGTTCCTTCATTCATCAGTCCCCAGGCCAAGGAACTAATCGAGCTTGTAAGTCTTCCTGATAGAGGTTTCATCATTTCGTTGACTGCTGATCAATTCTAGCTGCTTGTCCTCGATGCCAGCAAGAGACTCTCTTTGAGTGGCGTGCTCAGCCACCCTTGGATCAGACAGCATTGCGCGGAGGATTGGAAGGGGGCACGGTCTCGTCATGGGGACAAATAGCAAGGTGCTTCTTACGCTTCCGAGTCGTGCGTGCTCGGTGGTTGGAAGTTAAGACCCCTGCCCGTCCCCGGCTGTCGATTCCGGAGGCTCACCGGGAATTCCGAACAATCCTTGCCCTACCTCCCACGCGACTGGCCCGCAGGTGGTTTCCCAAAGATCCGGGACGTTTACCACGAATCCATGAAGAACTACTGCACGTCAGTCTTGATTTCTAGACCCATAAAAGCTTATTTCGACTTCATGTCTCGGGTAGTGCCGCCGTTGTTGACGTCGCAGATGTCCTGCTTACCGGGGTCCTCACGAGCACGTCTCGGGTCTTCGCGTCGTGGCCACATTATCTGCATGATAGATCATTGAGCGAAAGGAAGTACTGGCTCTTAGATGGGTTGGTATCATAGTTGGTACTTTTACGTTCTCTTCTTTTGGTGTATAGTTGCACTGGACAGAATGTACTTGAGCTACAGAAGGCACTGCAACAACATGTTGCCACACCTTTCTACTAGGTGGGAAGTAATCCAGCCATACTGAGCTCCGCAATGACGTATGGCGATCTTTAGAGTGTTTGTTGAATGACAGAATTCCGGGCATTTGATTGTGAACAGTGTAGGAAGCACTTGTGTCATTCTCATATAGTGTGTGATTCTTGGCGGTTTTTCACAATACTGGTGGAAGACAGGTGCCACTTGATTTTACACGTGGATTGCGCTATCAATGGACCTTAAAGCTTGCCTACGTGCCAAGATTTTGATATTCATATAAGGAGAGGCGACCTATTTGTTATTATGCTGTAGACTTATTTGTGCGAGTCCAAGTCCAAGTCCGGCACACAGAATACCAGGCCTGTTTTGTTAATTGATATATCTAATGGTGCCTGCTGAGTCACATGATCATAATCTTGAATCTATGCAGCAAAGGAAAATATCTGGTGATTCTTGTCTCCAATGCTATATTGTGAACTGTAATCGCTGTACCACAATCAGCGTATCAGAGGTAAGTGACTTCGCAACTTGCCTGCTTCCGAAAAAGTGGCATTCGCCCCTCTCCCACAAAGAAAAGAAAAGAAAGCATAGGCCGTGATGGTTCTGGTAGCAGTATAACTGGATGGAAGAGGAAAGAGGTCTTACCAGAGATTCTTGAAGTGTATAATCAAAGCTTTCATGATAGTTAGTTTGTTAGCATTCCCAAGGCTGTGGAAGAAAGACTGAAATCTTTCAAACGTACTTGAGTGATTAAAAATTATGGACTTCGAGGGTTCAATTTTCTAAACCAAGTACCTAGGTAGAGAACAGCCAGCACTCCAAATATTTCCACGGCGAGGTTTTCAGCTTTTTGCACCTGTGATTAACTATGCAACCATACTCAGTAGACGTACACAAACTCGTTGTTCTGCCTGTCCGTCAGATCCGCAAACGCAAAATTTCCTATGTAGTGCTCATTTCTATCGGTAATATCCACGTGTGCCTCTTCCATCGAATGGTCGTGCAGCCTAGCTGGCTTCTCGTGTTCAACCCTCATCTTCTCCTGCGCCCGGTTCAGGAGCACAAGGTTGACCACCTGTATGATTACCGCCCAGAATATTGCAATGTACACGCCGAGCGTAATCTTGAGCCCTAAGTCGTACTGTGGCGCGTCGCTGGCCTTAAAGAGTAAGGGCCCCAGAATACTGCCAGTTGACGAAGCAGCACTGTAGAACGAGAGTGTAACGGATTTTTTGGTCTGGCCGGCCGTGTTGGCCAATAGCCATGACAGAATCAGAGTGTTGCATCCGAATATAAATGAGAGGAGGTGGTAGCCAATCAGCAGCACTGCGGTATTGGAACTGTCTCGAGGAAGCGCGAACAGAATGACTAGGCCCGTGATGACTGGTACCAGGGTACTGCCGAGCGTCAAGGACTTCCAGCGGAATTTCATGGCCAACCAAGAAGCCCCAAGAACAATGATGTACTGTAATGTCCCGAATGGTATATTTAAAAGCAAGGTTGTGTACTTGTCGTAGCCGAGGCGATTGAGAACCATGGGCCCGAATGTATATAGAACTTGGGAGCCAAGGCTATTTCCGAGCGACATGACGAAGAAGAGGGAGGTCTTGAAGTCCCTGAGTGTCTCTGGAATCTGGCTCCATCGCACCTCTCGTGAGTCGGAACCTGCCTGGTTTGCTCGCAATCGCTCGATGGCCATGGCTTGCTCCCCTTCCATGAGAAATGCTGCGGTCTGTACGTCATCTTCAAGCTTCCAGTAGATGAATGGAACCGTCAAGATGGTAAGCAGGCCAGTTGAAAGAAATATGCTTGAGTTTGATGTCAGTGAACACAACAACGCGGCTAGTATCTCGTCGTAGACTCACATTTTCCATGGGGCAAGGTGCGGCGACTGGATCCTTCCGAACCCATACGAGAGCACAGCAGTAACGATAGTTGCTAGTCCACTTGTTCCATACCAGGCTGCAATCCGCAACGGTTGTTCTGCTCGACGGTACCATGCGCCGGTCATGAGGGCAAAAAGAGGAAGGCAGCTGGCCTCAAAGATGCCTAGCATGAAACGGACGGCTAGAAGTCCTCCAAAGTTGTAAGCGGCCGGCGTACAAGCCTGAGCGATGCCCCAGCCAAACAAGATTATTGACAACAAGCTTCTCGGCCGGATCTTCAGAATCAGGAACGAAGAGAAAGGCAGCCATGTGATCTGGGCGATGAGAGCAATAGAGACCACCCAGTAAAACTGGTTCCCCACCAGATGCAAGTCGTCTTGGAGGCCGAGAACAGCACTGTATCCGACGACTGTTTTATCCAGGCTCTGTAGGCCAAGTCAGCCAGTGCCCTCAAGGGAGACCCGGACGACGAGGAAAGTACTTGGAGAAAATAGACCCAGACCAGAATGATGAGAACGCTTCGGTCGATCTTGTGACATATCTTGCGACTGTCCTCATCTGTAACTTGGACCCGGCCCACGGAGACGTGGCCCTGTGTCCAAGGGCCCTGTATTAGAGGTGGCTTCTTCTTTTGGGACACGTCGGCTTCGCTGTATATCGAAGTTGTCCACTTGGTGTCCGAGATCTCGGTCTCCTCTTTCGCCATTGTGGTCGGCATCGCTTGACAGGTGCCACCGGGTCGGATCGGTGATGCCATGCATGAGGAGTGGCCAGACAGCTAATAGAACCTGGCAACCATACATTTAGACAAGTATAAGTCTCTGGCCAAGATATCAAAATCGTTTGTAGCCACGGAGCCGGAAGGTTCCGTTTATATCAGCTCTGCGCCGGAGTCAATGCGCCGGAAGACCCATGTTCTGCCTCGCGGAATCGCGGGACACGGAGGGCATCGTGAGGGGCTAGATAGAGGGTGTCTGTGCAAAGTGACATGTGCGCATTGATGGACTTGTTGTTGGGTGACAGTGCGAGTCGGGAAATTGAATCATATATGTAGTAACAGTTTCATTCCAGCGACATCTTGATCATCTCAATACGAATGGAGATGATCATCCGTTCGTGTACCATCAAACTGATCACAAGGTATCAATCTGACAAGATAGTTGCAGTCGCAACGTCTGTATGGAGCACGGTGCAGGAAACTATCATGACGCATGCATAGCAGAAATCCTAACAGAACGATAGTATTCAAATCGCAAGGCAGACTTGGTTCTGATATATGGGCGAGTGCATATGAGCGAACAACGGGGAAGCAGACTTGTAAGCGAGTTCGATGCATTGCTCAACGATCTAGCTTGGGTGGTATCAAATCAAGCCCCATCCACACGCCACCCTAACTCAATCTTGTTCAATGCACATGGTACCTACCCTAGGGTAGGTTCATCTCAACTCCAACGCACGAGCTTGCAGAATGCAGTTGTTGCAAAACTTAGATAGCTTTGAGGTATCCAAAGTTTTCGCAGTCACTCGTGCTTTGACCGCGGGCTATTGTCTTGGGGAGCAAATGGCAAGGCTTGAAAAGCTCAACGTAAGATTTGAGCACCTTTTGGGCTGTTGTTCTGGACCAGGCAATGGAGGGTGATTATTGACGCTCATGTGGATACATGGCCAGAAGGTCGCCAACGACGGCCCCTCGGTCTGACGAATTCGAATAAGAATGCGACTGATTGTTCTCCGTCCCATGGATGCTGCGTTGAGTGCGGGAAAGCGTGGCCGGGGAGCTTCCGGCATGTTCATATATGGCCATGGGGATTGCGATATGCCGGCTATGACAGGGTTGCCGTTTCTGTTGACAGAACGATGCTGATGCAATCACACCTCAATCTTCAGCCGCTCAAACCATCTTGTGCAGCAGCTGTGAGCTATGACAGATCTGACCTCTAAGTCATATGCTGGATATCATCTATCCAAGTGGCCTCCACATGATGATTTGATTTTTGGGGACTTTGTATACATGGGATTTAGTGCCAAGTGACGAGACACGGGCTCAAGCTTGGAGGGTGGTCCGGCCGTTATTGAAAAATTATCAAGTCCCAGACTCGATAGATACCGGGAAAAAGCGACATTAAAGTGCGTCTAGAAACCATCTTTAATTTAAGGAAGCCACTGTGTGAAGGGACCGCCCACGGCTTTTCTTTTTTTCGGTGCATTTGTGCGGATCAAGAACGAAATCACTTAAGTTAAGGTAGGAGCAACATATTAATAAAGGTGTTCTTAAAATGGGTTTCAAGGCAGTCAGTTTTGGTAGCAGTCTTCTCTAAAAATATAACATCCTTTTGGGTCTAGCCCTCTTATACATACTTGAACAGTCACTGATTTAGTGCTACAGTACTACTCCTTTACTTCGATGTGAATCAGGCGGGGCTGTCCTCACAACTCTGCGCTAGACTTTGAAAAGCTCAAAAGGACAATGTCTAGAGCATTGTAGAATAGCGTACCGACCTGAGACGGAATGGAAAGCAGTTGAAAACCTATCTACTTAGCTGTGACATAATGAGACCAGTCTTTCAACCCATCCTTGCAGTTATTCCACCACGACGGTACCCCTCCACACCAGAGCAGGGGCTCCTTCTTCTTCCCAGGTATGTTCGAACCAACCCACCAAGATTCGGATGCCTCGAAAGCACTGCCTTTGTAAAATCGCCAGACGTCCTGTACGTACGCGTCCACAGCTTCAGACGAAGGCTCCAACACATCAACCTCTTCCTCGAGCGCCTTCTTGAGAGTGTCAGCGACCCAATCGACTTGCATCTCGATGAACAGAGGCCCGTTCGTGAAGGACGATGGCGCCTGAGGACCGTAAAGGAAGAAGCAATTGGGTAGTTTATCCGTCGTCATGCCGAGGTATGTCCTGATTCCGTCCTTCCACTTGTCCTGCAACTTGACGCCATCTCTGTCGTGTACATTCATGTCATATAAGCTGCCCGTCACGGCATCGTAGCCTGTGGCGAATACGACAATATCGGCCTCGTGCGTGACCCCGTCCGAGGTGACGATGCCGTCGCTGGTGAAATGCGTTATAGGTGTTTTCTTCAAGTGCACGAGTTCGACATGTGGTTGGTCAATGGATTCATAGTAGTCCCTCTCCAGCACAGGGCGCTTGCCGACCAAAGGCATCCAGGCCATGGGTGGAGCCATCAGCTCCCTCTTGACCGGATCCGTCATACGCTCATGCACACGTTTGCGCCAATATTGATAGAAGTGGTCGCTCGTCTCATCGTGCCTGAGTTGGTCATAAAAACCTCCTGACAGCGCCCAGAAGCTGCCTCGGCGAAATAATCGCTCATATGTGGCCATCCGCTCTTCCTCATTGGAATTATACCAAGACCCCACAGGCTGATTAAAGGGGTGCGTGGAAAAGTTCCTGAACTTGCTCTGATCAAACAGGGCCTCGTAGTGGATCTTGTCCTGCTCGCTCTCCTCGTAGGATATTGCCCGGTTACGCAAGGGCATGGTAAAGGGTACGGTGCGGATGAAGACGGAGACTTTGTTGTTCAACTCGGGTCTGCATGCTTCTTGTACAATCTGAACTCCCGATGAACCTTGACCGATCACCGCGATTTTCTTGCCGTGGATATCCAAGTCCTTGGGCCATGCAGCAGGCCACACGGACTTGCCTTGGAAGTCCTTCCAACCTGGGTAGTCTGGAACGTAGACCTTATTACTCGTGCCTGTGGCCAAAATGACGTACTTTCCTTTGGCAGACCAGCCAACATTTGTCAGGAGGTTCCATGTTCTAGACGCAGAGTCATATGTGACTTCGGTAACCCGAGTGCTGAAAATAGTGTCCTTGCGAAGGTCGAGCACCTTGGCCATGTTGTCGAAATAACGAAGGATTTCAGCGCCGGTTGGGTATCTCTCGGTGAAGTTGAAGTCCTCCCAAAGTTTGGGTAGAGTGAACTGGTACGACGGTGAATCACTGTCGACTCGAACCCCAGGGTATCTGTTGTGATACCAGACACCGCCGTAGTCGCCTGAGGCGTCAATGATTTTACCCGAGAGACCTAGTTCTCGTATCTTGTGAAGTGCATAGCACCCGCCGAAGCCAGCCCCCACGATGATGACGTCGGCGGAGACATCTTTGGATGAGCCTTGCAAGTTATTATTACTCATTTTGGCTCCGCAGCTGTGTTGTATGAAAAGATCTGTTCAAGGGAAAATGCAACAAAGTGAAGCTCAGTACAGGAAGAATTCTGGCCCCAAGTGTATTGAGATATAAGTAGTATCTGACGACGTAATGATAGGTTCTCTTTCTCAAAGTCTGCGCAGACGCATCTACTTATATGATGCTCCCTTCGCTGGGTTGAAGTTACAGCCCGAGGGCGGGGAAACCGTTCGACCCGGGGCCGGGTTAATCATCACAATAGCATCAATGGAACAACAGCTCTAGCTTTCCCCTCTTGATGTCGACCGCGGCGTTGGACATTGGCTTCTGGTTTGACACAACCGATTTCGGACGTATATGTATGTACAACGTGTGCAACTACCTCGGCATGTGTGGGGTAACTGTAACAGTACTACAGCCCACAGGTGATCGCATAATGCGCATATGAACCTACCCGTTTACAAACTACCTAGGTATTATTGGCCACAAGAATGCGCCTTGGCAGAGCAGGTATCTTTCCACACAGAAAGTGGCATTATAGTGCTACTTCAACGCATGCTGTGGGGCGTGTACCGCTGCGCACTATGCGATCTCGCACTACTCGGCGGCCCGAAAGCGAACTCAACGTATTCGCTAACCTGGAAGCAAACGCATAACGTCCCCTCACCCGGCCGCACCACCGCCCACCGCCCACCACCGCCCACCACCGCCCACACTATATCCACCCTTCTTCTTCTTAAATGCCTATTATAATAATATATAATCACTTTTTAATTAATATTTTTTTAATTAATTATTATTTATAAATACTTCACTAGCTTTTATTTAAATCTTTTAAATAGCTTTAATTTAAATTATTATAATTTAAATTTTTATAAAAGTATTATTAAAATAATACCTTTTTAATTTTACCCTTAAAAACATTTAAATAACTCTCGTTATATAAAGCTTAAATCTCTTTTATAAATATAATAAACTAATAAACCTTTTAACCTTTATAACTTTATTCTAAAATTAATTATTAAAGTTATAATATATACTAATATAATTAATTAAAAAGTAAAATAAATTAGAAAATAAAACACTTTTTATTTATATAAAACGTTTATATTAAACTTATTAACTTATTTAAAGTAAGTTTATTTTAACTTAAAACTATAATATTAATATAAAGATATATAATAAAGTTACTATTTTAAATATAAGCTTATAAAGTTAAAAGACTTATAATTATATTTTTTTAAATTAAATTTTCTTTAACTATATTACATTTCTATAATTAAGCTTTATCTCTTAAATTTATTTAAATAAAAGGTAAACCTTTTTAAAGAAATATATTAAATAATTAACCTCCCTTTTTCTTTTAGCTTATTTCTTTTTAGCTTATTATTAATTCCTCCTTTATAAGTAATATATTTCTTTACTTTTTTAAAACAAACTTTATATATCTTTAAGGTAATAATAAATATATTAATCCATTTAAATAGAAAAAAGTTTTTATTTTAATATTCTTTTTTATTTTAATAAGAAAATCTTTTTAAAGATTTACTTATTATAAATAAAGGTTATTTTTAAAGTTATAAAGCTATTAAATATATATATTTAAATAATAAAATATAGTAACCTTATTTATTTAAAAGTTTTAAATATATATATTAATTTAAGCTTAATTAATAATTATTTTAATATTATATAGTAAGCTAAATCCCTCCTAGGTATAAGGTTAAAAGACCTATAATTATATATTTTTTAAACTAAATTTTATTTAACTATATTATATTTCTATAATTAGGCTTTATCTCTTTAGTTTATTTAAATAAAAGGTAAACCTTTTTAAAAAAGTATATTAGATTTATAACCTTTTATCTCTTCTTCGGCTTATTATTTATTATTGCTTTATAGGTAATAAATTCCTTTATTTCTTTAAAATAGATCTTATATATCTTTAAAATAATAATAAATATATTTATTTACTTAAATAGGGAAGGTTTTTTATTTTCGCGCTTTTTTACTTTAATAAGAAAACTTTTTATTTAAGTAAAGATTTATTTATTATATTTAAAGTTTATTTCTATAGCTATTTATAAGCTATTAAATCTATATATCCAGATAATAGAATATAGTAGCCTTATCTAATTTAAAGGTTTTAGGTGTATATAAGTAGTGGTTTAAGCTTAATTAGTAGTTATTTCGGTTTCGGTAGCGCAGTAAGCTAAATAATTACTTTCGAGTAGTTTTATAAAATAAAGTTATAGTGGTTACTCGGTTTCGCCAGATAAGTATATATTTAAGTAAAGCTAAAACCTTAGTTAAGGTAATGGCGACTTTTTAATATCGCTTATTTCAAGCAACTTATATTTATATATAGCCTAAGTTATATAGCAATAGCACTTTTATATACTAATAGTGCTTAATAGCGTTAAATTAAGTTGCTTATAGCCTATAATAGCTTTAACCTCGATAAACTAGTTTATATTAAGGCTAATAGTGTTTTAGGGGCTAGTAGTATACGCTATAACCCCTTAAGGTACTAATAGCTTAAATAAGCACCTCCGCCCCTATTTAATAGCAGGAAATATTATCTCCCCTTTATTCTTTCTAAGCACCCTTAAGATATAACGTTTTACTTTATTTTATAGCTTATTATAGCTATATTTTACTTTTTATTTAATTAAAGGAAAAAATCCTTTAAACTTAAGAATAAGATATTATTCTTAGTTTTATTAATAAATAACTATAGGATTTTTTTCTATTAATAATATTAAATATTATATTATAAGTATTATTAATATATAAGATATTTTATAATAATAATATTAATAGAATTTAATATAATAGGAATAATAAAAGATTTTCGGATATAGGTTTTACTAATTATTAAGATAAAAGAATAGCTAAACTATAGTAAGAAATACTTATCTAAAACCTATATTAATTAAAATATAAGTTAGCAATTTAACTTTATAATAAATACCGAAATAAAAAAAGATATAAATATTTTTTTAAAAAGGGTATTAGCTACCGGATATATATAGCCTTATAAGTTTATATACCTAAATAATAAGGCTAATATTATATTAGATTATTAAGAGATAATATAATATTCCGGTTATAAACTTCTTTTTAAGTAGATAATAAATAATACCCGAAAAGTATTATTATTTATTATATAGATATTCCTACTATTTATTATTAAATATTTAATAAGTTTTATACTTTAAATATAAGATAAAGCTTAAAAAAGCCTTATATTAATAGAATTAATATTAGTATTACTTATATCTATAATAAGTTTAAATCTAGCTAAAAATATATTTAATATTAAATAAAAAGAGATATTAAGTAAATAAGTATAATAATTACCGGATATAAGTAAAGGTAAATACTAATATAAGGTAAAGTATAAGGCTATTATAGCTGCTATAGCTAGCTTTTCGGTTATAGTATTAGTAATATTAATAGTGCTACCGTTATTAAGCGATTAGAAATCCGATTTAATAATTATTAAAAAAGGAAATTATAATATATTTACCTTATATTACCGGGCTATATAAGTGCCTATTTAAGAAAAGGTGCTAGGGCTTATTAATTTTTTTAATAGCTTTAATATTATTAATTACTTTAAGCGGTATAAGTTTATTAAAAAGGCTTTTAATATTCCGGATAAATAAGTATTAAAGGTGTTTAAGGATATAACTAAAAATGCCTTTATAGCTACTAAGTTATAAATATTTATTACTAATATAATAACTTAGCCTAAATAAAAGAAATAGCTTTTAAAGTTATATAAAGATAAGAATATTACTTAATTATATATCCTTAAATAATAACTTTAATATACTTTTAAAGATATTATTATTATATCGGCTTAAGATTTATAAAAGAATATCTTATAATTTAATTAAATCCTTAATAAAATAGAAAAATAAAAAACTTATAAGATATAAAACTTTTAAAAAAAGCTATTAATAATTATAACGCAATATATTCGGATAAATTATAATATTACGGCTAAAGAGATAATAAAGAAAAAGTAGCCGATATTAATAAAGGTTTTTTTATAAATATATAAGGATATATAAGGAGAAAAGGAATAAAATTAGAAAGCTAAAGGTATTAACTTTTAAATAATATACCACCTTATTTAGCAGTAATAATTTTAATAATTCTAATTTTTAAATAATAATATACCTTTTAGATATTATAATATCTTAAGCTTTACTTTATAATATTCTTATACCTAATAGCTATAAGGGATAGGTTATCTGCTTATAGGTTAATTATATTTAACGCTTTAAGGTATTAAGTTTATAAAGATACCCTATTTTTAAATACTTAGGCTATTTTTTAATATTAATCTTATATAACTATTAATATTTAAAAGCTATAAACTATTCTATTAAGCGTTTTTATAAGAATAATAATTTTTATTTAGCTAAATAAATATCGAATAATTTAGCTAAGCTTAATAAATATAACTATCTTAAGCTTAGCCTTAAAATATTAAGCCGAAACTAGTTTTAATAGCGGCTTTTAAATAAAGCTTAAAAAAAGCTATATTAATAAATAATAATATAGCTATTAAAAAGCTAATTAATAACCTATAAGCCTTATAACTTAATAATTATATTATTTAATATATATTTAGTAATATAAAAGAAATTTTATACCGTTAATTTAAGAATAGAATTCGGTTTAATTAGGGTTATTTTATACTTATATAAAAATAATAGTTATTAAATATTATTCCGGTATTAAATAATATTCTTATAGCTATTTATATAGGTTTTAATTTAAATAACTATAATATTATAGAATTTTTAGCTAAATATAAAGAAAAATCTTAAGGATATTTAAAGATTAATAAATTTTATAAGAATAGTATATAGCAATAATACTATAGCTATAGCAATATTAAATACTTAGCTTATATATATAATATACTTAGAATATTATAGGCTAAAGGTTTAATTTATATAAAAGATATAGCTAAAACTAGATATTAGCTAGGAATTTAAGATAAGGTTTAAATAAAAATAATATAACCTTTTAATACTTATATAATATAAATATATAGGAATATCTTAAATATTAGCTTTTAAAGATATATATATATAATATTTAAATTATTATTTAGAAATAAAATTTAAAAGCTTTATATTTAAAAATATAAAGCTTTAAAGAAGAAAAACCTATAGTTTACCGGTAATATTAATTTATATTTTAATAAATTAACTTATAACCCTATATAATTTAAAGGAAGCTAATATAAATTAGAAATAGCTGCTTTATAAGCCGATAAATTTTATTTAGCTACCTTTAATCCCTATATATTAATTATAAATTTAAGGGTAATACTAAATTTAATAAAAAAGCTATAAGTTATAAGTATTAGAATTCTTAAGATAAATAATTAAGCTTTAAAAAGATAGTAAGGTTTAAAAAGATAAGCTATATTTATAAAGATAGCCCCGGATTTTAATAAGAATAAGCCTATTTAAAAGCTTAAGATTTAAAAAAAGGTAAAACCTTAACTTAATATAAAATTTAAAAAAAAGAATCCTAATTAGGTTTTATTAAACTAATACTTTAAATCCCTTAAAGAATATATATAAAATAAGATACTTTAATTATATTTAAATCTTAAAAGCCGATTAATAAATTATATTTATTTTATTTAAAATAATATTAAAAAGGTTATTTATATTAATTATAAAGTATTAGCTAATAAGATATATAGAAAGTAATAAAGTAGTATTAAGCTAACCGTTTTAATTTTAAAATATAATAATTTTAATAGTTAAATAATATTAAACTTTCTTATAAGCAAGGGGATAGTTAAGATTTATAGTATAATTAGGTTAGTAAAGGCTATTAAAAATAACGGATTAAACGATATTATCTTAAATAGCCTTATTTTCTAATTATTAACGGATAAGCAATATTAATATATAAAAAAGGCTATTAAGTTAAAACTTAAAAATAATAGTTTAAAGAAGTTAAAAGTATTATTACTTATAATTAAGCAGCTTTTTAATATATATATTTTTATTTAACTATAGGTTTTAATTATTAAAGTATATAATATTATTAAATAGGCTATTAAATATTTAGCGTTAAACTTTTAAATAGCTATTATTATAAAAAGTAGCTATATCTTAATTAGCTATTTAATATTTTAATTAAAAAGCTAAAAAAATTACTTTTTTCCGGTTATATTAAATACCGAAGCTAAGCTAAATATTATTAGTTTTAGCCTATATATTAAATTTACTTTTATATTTTAATTTATACCTATTATATTAAGAATATATAATAAAGAAATAGTTAAGTTATTAGGATTATTAGCTATTAATATTTATATTAAAAGCTATAAAAAGTAAGTTTTATTTTATATTATAAATAATAAAAAGGCTAAGCTTAATAATAAGGTTTTATTTAGTATATTATTCTTTATTTAAATAAAGATAACGTTTTATTATAATATTAATAATATCCTTAAAGCTAGCTTTCTTTATAGCGGAGCTTAGCTAATTATAATAGTTAGTAAGCTTAATTAATTAGAAGATTAATTTTAAATATTTTATTTAAAAAATTAAATCCTAATAGCTTATACCGGAAATATTAAGCTATTAATTAAGAAATAATTCCTAAATAGCTAAAACTTTATCTAGATAAGGGTAATTAGCTTATCTTATTATTATTAAATTTTAATATTTATTTATTTATTTCGGTATTTATAAAGTTAGTAAAAAAGCAGTTATATAAAGCTTATAAAGGGGCTTTAATAAATAGATTAGTTATTTATTTTTATAGAAAGTATTAAGCTTTAAATTAATTATTATTATTATTATTTAAAGATAAAGAGGTATTAAATAAAAAGGAAATTATTAGGGCTATTAATATACTATATAAGATTATAAAGCGAAAAGTTAAGCTTATTAATAATTTTAATTCCGATAAATTTATATTAAAAGGCGATATAAGGTGGAAACCTTATCGATTTAAAGTAATAAGGGATATTTAGGCTAAAACGTTATTAAATAAATATAATAAATAGATTAAGCTTAAATTTTTAAATATCCCGGCTAAATCTAAACTTATAAAGGATTATTAGAATATAATAAAAACTAATAATTATAAAGGCTTTTCCGAAAAAGAATTAGATTTTTTTTATTATATAATATTAAATAGGGAGAAAGTATTAGCCTAGGAATAAAATAATATTAGCAAAATAATTCCGAAAGTAATACCGCTTTAAAAGATATAAACTATATTATATAAAGTATTCTAATTATAAAATATTTTAATCCCTTATACTTTTTAAAATAAGGTTATTCTTTTATTTAAAAACTATATTTAAAAAGAAGTAATTAAAAAAAGCTATATATTATATAGAAATAAATAGTTTTTAATATTTAAAAAGGATAAAGGCTTAAGGCTTATTAATAATATCTAAAAATATAATACCTTTATTATTAAGAATACCTTTATATTATTAGTAATAGATTAATTTATTAAAAAGTTTAATATATATAAAATTCTTTTATTATTTAACTTTTTTTTTAAATATAATTAAGTTTAACTTTATAAGAATAATTATAATATAATAATATTTACTATATTAATTAAGCTATTTAAAATATATAAATTATTAATAAATATAATAAATTTAATAGTATAATTTATATATATAATAATATATCTATTATATAATCTTATTTTATATATTTATTAGGTATTTTTAAATAATATTATAATTAAAAAACCGAATTTTATATATAGTAATAAAGAAGTTTTAAAATTTCTAGGTATTTATTACTATATTTTTAAATATATTTAAAACCTAGATAAAGTTCTTTTTAATATAAAGCTTATAAAAGCAATAATTTTAATATTTAAATTAAAGTAATATAAAAAGTATATAAATATTATTAGATATTTTTATAATATAAATAAATATAGCCTATAAGATAAAAAGATTAATAAAATATAAAGGTAATTATATTATATATTTATTAAAGATATATACTTATTTATTAATATAATAGTTTATTATAACTATTAGGTTTAAGATTTTATCGATATTATATAACCGCTTTATAACCTACTTAAGAAAGGTATAAAGTTTATATAAAGAATTACTAAATAAGAATTAATAGATATATTAATATATATAATCTTAATAAAATTAATATTAATAGTTATTAATTATAATTTAAAGGTAAATAAAATTATTTTTATAATAAATATAAGCTTTATCGGATAAAAAGGTATTTTTATATAAGTTATTAATAATTATTATAAGCTAGCTAAATATATTAGTAATATATAAATTAAAGCTAAATAAAAATATAATATTTATAAGAAAAAATATTAAGCTATTTTATATATATTCTATAGATTATAAATATAGCTTTTTAAGTATTATTTTATTTTAGAGATTAATGCTAAAGTTTTAATAAATTAAATTAATAGCGGGATATTAGATATTTTAAGCGTTTTAATTAGCTAATAAGTATTAATAATTAAGGCTTTTAATTTTTAATTAAAATATATTTTTAGCTTAAAAAACCTTATTATAAATACTTTATTATATTTATTAAATTTATTTCTATTAGAATAAGACTTAAAGGGAGATTTTAATAATTAATATAATATATAGATTAATAATCTTAAATTTATAACGGAATATAGTATTAAATAAAATTTAATATTTATTTTTAATTTAAAATTAAAATAATCTATTAAGTTTTTATAAATTATAGATTATTTAACTTAAATAAAGCTTTTAAAATATATAATATTTAGATAGGCTTAAATATTTTAAAAAAAAGCTAAGCAGTTTTAAATTATTAGTAATATACTTTAGCATTTATTAAAGAGATTTTAGCTTAAAAGATAAGTAATTAATAATATAAATCTCTATAAAAGAATTATTTATAAATATTATAGTATTATAAGCTATAAAAAAAGGGATATTATAATTTTAAAGATATACCGCCTTTATTATTAAAAAGGAATATATATAGATTTTAATAAAGCGGTAGCTAGCTGCTTATATTATTAGTAATTTAATAGGTAAATATAAGAGAAGGGAGTAATCCTTATATATTCCGGTTAGCTATTTAAGATAATTAGAATCGATATTTAGTATATATTAAAGAATAGGGGCTTTAATTATTTAATTAAAGCTTATTATAATTTAACCGGCTATTTTATAGTATAAATATTAAGAAGGGCTATAGCGGAATTATTTAAAAACTTTTTTATTTAAAAGATTTTTCTTAAATATAGCTATCTATATAAAATAATTATAAATAAAGATTTAGAAAATAAAGCTAAGTTTATTAATATATTATAGGTATTTAATATACTTTTTATAGTTATATCTTTATATAATTTAAGGATATAAAGGCTTATTAAAGAAGGCTATTATATTTTTATTAATATATTAATTAAATTAGTAGTTAGGATAGGTTATTAAAAACGATATATTAAGCTTATTCTATTTATAAATAAAATATTAATCTATATTTTATATAAATATACCCCTTTTTACTTAATTTATAAATAAAAAGCTATTATTTCTTTAAAAATAGAAATTCTAATATAGAAAGTTTAATTATAATTTTCTAAATAATTATATATAAAGGTATTAGATAGCTATTTATAAATACTATTAAATAAGAAGGCCGATATTAAAAAAGCTATTAAGTTAATTATAATATATTAAAAGAAGATTATAAAGGAAGCTAAAGATATTAATATAAGTAAGCTAATTTCTTTAATAATAGATAATCTTATACTTATTTATAATTATATTTATAAAATAAGCTATTTATAGATAGCTAAGTTATTATACCGATAAAAAGGGCTATTTTTTATATCGAAATATTTATTTAAATATACTTATAAGCTTTAAGCCTTAAAAGAAGCTATATTATAAGAAATATTTATAAGTAAAAACCTTAAAAAGTTTATCCGGAATAAAAAAAGCGTTTAGAAATCCGAGATATTAATATTATAAAATCTAATTTATTAAAATTTTTAAAATAAAATAATTTATAATAAGATTTATATTTTTATTATATTATAGTAAAATAATAACTTAATTAAACTATTAGGATTTAAGAATAATATTAAAGAATTATTTTAAATTTTATAATTTATAGCTATTAAAAATTAACTTAAATTATTATTTAATTTAATTATTAATTTTACTATTAATAATAATTAGAATAATATTATATAAGACTTTAAAAATAATTTAATTAGTATAATAATATAAGTATAGGTAAAGGAAGCTTAAAAGAGATATCGAGCTAAATAAGATAATTAATATATAAAAATCCGGATAAAGGCTTTATATAATAGGAATTTATAATTTAAAGATTAAATATTTTTTTTTTATATTTTATTTTCTTATATTATTTCTTATTTTACTTAATTATATATTATATTTAATATTACTTAATTTTAATATTTTTATATTATTAATTTAAGAAAGAAAGAATATAAAGGTAAGGCTTTTTATATTTTAAGGATATAATATAGTAATAAAAGTTAAATAATTATATTATTAATATATATTATAAGAAATATTTATAATAGCTAAATTATTAAACCTTATAGTATAATATATTTTTATTTAAAATTATTTTTATTATTTAAGGGAAAAAGAAAAGTAATATAGAATACCTTATTAAAATTTTCGATTTTTATTAATATTATACCTAATAGGAAATAATTATTTTATATTTAATATTTTTTTTCCCTTTACCCTTACTTATAACTCCTTAGCTATTAGCTTTAATAATCTTAAGGGCTAGGTTTTAATCTTTAATTTCTTTATATACGGTATTAATATTAAAAGGCTTATTTTTAAGTATATTATTAATAAACTTATAATAATTTATATTTAAGGATTTATTTTTTTAAATAAAAAGGATAAGTTAGCTATATATATATAAAAGATAATTAAGTATTTTATATTATATATTTTAATAATATTATCTTAAATATATATAAACTAATTATTATTTTTATAATTTAGGTTATAATTATAATTAAAATAGATATAGTAGATATAATTAATATATTTATTAGATTAGAAATTAAAATAGAAGATATATTTAAAAAAAAGCTAATTAATATAAATAATAATATCTTTATTTTAGCGGCTAATATAAATATATATAATATAGCATTTAATATAATAATTATAAGGATTAGTATTATAATAGCTATAAAATATTATAATTAAGCTAAATAAATGCTTAAGATAATTAATTATATTAATAATAAAATTATTATAAGGGCTAATATTTACTTAATAAATTAAAGTATATTATAATACTATATTTTTTTTAATATAATTATTAATAAAGTTAATAATATTAATATAAGTATTTAAAAGGATTAATATATTATAAAAGTTAGCTTAATTTTTAATATTTTATATAATATAGGCCTTACTAATATAGCTTATTATAAAAAGAAAGTTAAAAAAACCGATAAGTTTATATTAGCTAATATTAATATAAATTATATCTTTTATTAAGATAAAAGGTTATTAATAAAACGCTTAAGCTTATAAAAGGCTTATCTTTAATAATATAAAAAAAGATAATATATTTAGGAAAATAATAAATATAGTAAAAAGTATTTATAAAATAAAAAGTTATTAATAAATTTAGTTTAAAAAAAGTTATTATAATATTAGCTAGCTTTAAAAATAAAAATTAAATATAATTAGAAATAAGATTATAAAAAGGAAAGTTATTATTAAAAAGCTAAGATTAGGGGAGGTAATTAAAATTAAAAAAGGTAACTTAAGGTAATAATTAAAAAAGTTATTAACCTAATAATTTAGAAATCTAGGTTTATTATAAGGAAAGCTATTTCCCTTTAAAACTGCTCTTTTTAGAAATAAAAAGGTTTATTATAGATTAGCTAAGCTTTTAAACCTTTTCTTTTTCCTTTATTATATTTATACTTTAATTAAAATTAATAGTTAACCTATATAAAGTATTATAAAATAGAAAGTATTTTAACTTTTTAACTATTTAAAATAATAAGGCGAACCTTATATAAGATTATTACTTTTTAGCCTTTTATTATAGATATCTTAATATCTATATAATAAAAACTATTTTCCTTTATATCCCTTTTTATTATTATAATTTAATTCCGAAAGATATATACTTTTCCTAAGCCTTTTAAAGTTTATATAGTAACTTTTAAAAATAGAAAGATTAAATAATAAAATAGGTTTATTTAAAAACTTCTTAAAATATACCTTTAAGATATTAATCTATTATAACCTATAAGTATTTAAAAAAACCTAGATATTTTATATAACTTATATAAAGGTTTCGGTTAATAATAATATTATTAAAAAATAACCTTTTTTCTTTAATCTTAATTATCTTATAATAGGGAAAGCTTAAAGTATTATTAAAACTAACTTTTTAAGCTTAATATAAAGGGCTTATTATAATAACTTACTATTTTATTTAAAAGAATATTAATTCCCCTTATATATTTATAATCTTAAAGGGTATTTATATATAAAGAAGTATCTTCCGTTTTACCTTATTCTTATAAGAATATATTATTATATTTAATATTTTAGTAATATAGTATAAATCTTTTTAAAAAAGGTTAAATATTTATAAGGGAAGGTATTATATTTATTCCGATTAAATAATTAAAACCTTATTAATAAGTAATATTAATTCTTTATAGTTAAGGATATTAATTTATAGCAATATTTACTTATTTAGCTTAACTTTAAATATAAAAAGCTATAGTATATTAATTTTTAACCGATTAAATTAGCTATTTTAACCGTTATAATTAAAGCTATAAGTTTAAAGATTATATATCTTATTATAAAAATAAGGTATATATACCTTATTAAATATATTATATAAGTTTAGATTATTAAGAGATTATTATAAAGTAAGCTTAATAAGCTATTTATAATTAAAAATTTTTAAATATATATTCTGGAATTACCTAAGTAAAATAAAGTAATATTATATAAATTAGGATTAATAGATTAAATAAAGGTAATATATTATTAATTTTTAAAATAGGATTTAATTAACCTATATAATAATATACTTAATAAATATATTTATATATACTTCCTTAAATTAAGCTATTTATCTAATTGCCTTTAATAGCTATTAAAACTATAGGTATTATTTTAAAATTAAAAGTTATATTTAAACCCGATATACCCTTTATCTTATAAATTAAATACTAGCTTCTTATCTAATAATAAAATATTATTTCCTATAATATTAATTAAAATTAAATAATTATAGATAGGATAAATAGAATTATTTTTAATAATTAGTATATTTTAAATATTATATACCTTTATAACTAAATAAATATTTACTTTTATCCTTTTATTAAGGGAGTTAAGTAAAATAGGAAATATATTATAATTTATTAATTAATTTAAAGAATTATTTATAATTATATAAGCTAAAAAGACTTAAAATCCTATAACTTTAAATAATTTTAATAAAAGTAGCCTATTTAATATTACTAAAATTAATATTAAAATTTAAAAATAGATTATATAAAATATTTAAGCTAAAAATAATCCCTTAGCTTAATATATAGCCTATATATTAATAAACTATATATTATCTTAAAGAATTATATTAGGTAATAATACTTTTAATACTTAAAGCTAAAGCTAAATATTATAATAAGATATAATTAACCCTTTTAGATATAATAATATTATAAAAGAGAATAATATTACCGGGTTTTTATAATAATTATTATATTACCTTTTTATTAAAAAAAATATCTTATTTAGGATATCTTCTTAATTACTATTTATAAAATATCTATTATAGGAAATAAAAGATTTTTTTAATATTCCGCCTATATAATTAATAAAGCAATTATTATTTTAAGTATAATCCTAACTATTACCTATTATACCGGTATAAGGAACGTTATCTTTACTATAAGCTAATTTAGCTATTTAGCTTATATAGCTATTAGATAAACTATTTAAACTATTATAAAGGCACCTAATATCTGCTAGGCATTAGGTAAATTATAAATAAAATCTAATAAATTATTTTTAATAAACTATATACTTTACCCTAATACTATTACCTTTAATTTTATATTATATTAATCTATAGGCTTATAATAGTATAAATAGATATAGCTAACCTATTTATAACCCTAAATAAAAAGGGTTTAAGTTTAAAAAGGCTAAAAAATAAAAAAAAAAATATATTAAATAAGCCTAAAAGTATAATATTAAGGCCGGTAAGTAAGTAAAAATTAGTTAATAAAGGATTTAAAATAATAAATATAAAAAGAAATTTAAGAAATATATATAATAAATTTTAGAGATATTAGGTATAATCTTATAATTATATAGTAATTAATTTAATTTAATTAACCGGATACTTAAGTAATTTAATTTACTTATAGCTTTATTATAGGGGAGGTTACTTTTAGGCGTATAATAGATTATAATACTTTTAAGTGTAATTATTTACTTATATATTTTTTAATTTAATCTAATTAATCTTTTTTTTTAGCAGCTTAACCTATTTATAGCTTTACTGCTAAAGGAGGAATATCTTAGGGGCTAATAGTATATATTATAACCCCCTAAGGTATTAATAGTTTAAATAGGCATCTCCGCCCCTATTTAATAGCAGAAAATATTATTTCCCCTTTATTCTTTTTAAGTACCCTTAAGATATAACGTTTTACTTTATTCTATAGCTTATTATAGCTATATTCTACTTTTTATTTAGTTAAAGAAAAGAGTTTTTTAAACCTAAGGGTAAAATATTATTCTTAGTTTTAATAGCTTATTAAAAGCATTAATATAAATAGATTAGGCGCAGCTTAACGCTATAGCTATTAGTATAGAATAGCGGCTTTTAATTATAGATAGGCTTATAAAAGATTAATAAATTATTATAAAAAGTTTTATATAGTAAAACTTACTATATTAATTTAAAAGATATAATATATCTTATTTTTCTCGGATATTTACTATTATTTTAGCTTAATAAGGGAACTTAAATAAATAAAATAATTAATAGTAAGCTAAATAATTATTTTTAAATAATCTTATAAAATAAAGTTATATTAAATATATATTTATAAAGTAAAGCTAAAACTTATATTTATCTTATAAATTAATTAATATAATAATAACTTTTTAATATCGCTTATTTTAAATAACTTATATTTAAAAGCTTAAGTTATATAATAATAACACTTTTATATAATGTTTAATAGCGTTAAATTAAGTTACTTATAGCTTATATTAACTTTAATTATAATAAACCTATTTATATTTAAGTTAATAATATATTAATAATATTAATATAAATAAATTAGGCGTAGCTTAACGCTATAGCTATTAATATAAAATAATAGCTTTTAATTATAAATAAGCTTATAAAAATAGATTAATAAGTTATTATAAAAGGTTTTATATAATAAAACTTATTATATTAATTTTAAAAGATAGATTATATTTTATTTTTTTAAAACATTTATTATTACTTAAGCTTAATAAGTAAATATAAAAAATGAAATAGTTTATATAATAAAGTTAATTTATTATTTTAAAGAAGTTTTAATGTTTTTAACTTTATTTATATTAAAAAAATAAAAATAAACCTTTATAATTTTATTTCTTTAATATAAGTAAAATAAAGAAATTTATAAAGTTTTAATAAAATATTTTAATTTAAAGTTATATAAATTAAATAATATTAAAAATTATATTTTAATTTAGCTTAATTTAAAAAAGTTAATAAAGTTAATATAAACGTTATCTATATATAATAAAAGGGTTTTATTATATAACTTATTTTATAGATTAACTAATTACGCTAAAACCTTTATATAAAGAAATAAATATTTTTAAATAAATATTAAAAATATTAAATTTATTAAAAAGCTTTTAATTTCCTTTAAAAAGTTATTTTTATATATTTATTATTTTAAAATCGTTTTACTTTTTAATATATCTTATTTCTTAATAAATTACTTTATATATTAATTTAGAAAACGAATATTTATATAAATTAAAACGAATAATAATTGAAAGCTTTATTAACTTAACACCTTTAAATTATTATAGCTAATTAAAGTTTAATATTTTAATATCGCTTAACTTACTTATAATACTTTTTAAAGGTATAATAATTAATAGCTTATTTAATTTTAATTATTATTAAATTTAAAATAATTACCCTTTATTAATATTAAGTTAATATTAATGAAATTCTTATTAAAATCGATTTATTTAATATTAAAAAGTATTTTTAACTATTTAAATCTTATTTTCTTTATAATATAATAATAATATAAATTTTAAATTATTTTAACTTTAAAGTATAATAATATGCTAATTATTATTAATAAAATATTAATATTTTTATATAAATGATTTATTAAATATTATAAATTTAAATAATTAAATACTTTAATAAATATAATAATAATATAATATAATTATAATTAAAACATATTCTATTTAATAGCTATAAAGTTAATTTAATAATATATATAGTAATTAAATAATAAAGTATTTATATATTAAAAGCTATATATATTTATATATTATTTATTTTCTTTTATATAAATATTTGTTTTTAAATTAATTTTAATTTTAAGCTTATTTAACTAATAGTTTATAAAATTAAAATTAAAATAATAAATCTTTATTTAAAGTAAAGCTTTATAATAAATAATTAATATTAAAGGAAAGTTTTATAATTATAATATATTTCTTTATAAATATAATATATATAAATTTATTTTTAATATAAAGTTAAAAAACCTATAATTATTTCTTTTTATATTTAATATTATTTAAATATATTATATTTTTATAATAAAGCTTTATCTTTTTAATTTACTTTAAAATATTTAATTAAAAAGTAAACCTTTTTAAAAGTATATATTAAATACTTAACTTTTTATTTACTTTTTAGCTTATTATTAATCTTTACTTTATAAATAATAAACTTCTTTATTTCTTTAAAATAAACTTTATTTTTTTTAAAAGTAATAATAGAGTATTAACTATATTATTAAAAGCTAAAAATTAAAATAACTTTTTCTTTTTTAAAGAATTAATATTTATAGTTTTATTTAATATATATAAAATATATTTATATATAAGACTTAATTATATATAATGTTTTAAGGTTTAAGTTATTAGTTTAAGCTAGGTTAATTTATTAAAAATTAAAATATAAATAAAAAAATCGAAAATATATATTTTTATATTAGCGTATATTTAAAGGTAATACCTTAACTATAAAGTTATAAAAAGTATTTTATTATATTTATTTTAATTTACGCTTTTAAAAATACTTTAAAAATATAAAGATATAAATTATATTTAAAATAAAATAAATAATTAAAGTAAGAAATATAACGAAGTATAAAATATAAAATTATTATTTTAACTTTAAAAGTTTAAACTTAAAAATAATTCTTTTTATTTAATAATAATATTTTTATCTTTAATATATAATTTAATTAAAAAAAGCTAAATAAGCTATTTTAAAGAGCTAAATTCTCTTTATATAATTAGCCATTTAATTTTAAACTTTATATTAATTATTTTATTTATTTAAGTTCTCTTATTAAGCTAAAATAATAATAAATATTTAAAAAAAAATAAAGTATAATATATTTTTTAAGATTAATATAATAAGTGTTATTATATAAAACTTTTTATAATAACTTATTAATTTATTTTTATAAGCTTATTTACAATTTAAAGCCGCTATTTTATATTAATAATTATAATATTAAGCTATACTTAATTTATTTACACTAATGCTTTTAATAACCTTTAATTTTATTATTAATTTATAGTTATGTATATATTATTATAATAAATAAAAAGAAGCTAATATTATTAAAGTTAAAGCTATTATAAACTATAAGCTAATTTAACGCTATTAAGCACTACCGATATTAATATATAAAAGTATTATTATTATATAACTTAAGCTTTTAAGTTACTTAAAATAAGCGATATTAAAAAGCCGCTATCGCTTTAATTATCTTATAAGATATATATAAGTTTTAGCTTTATTTAAATATATATCTATTATAACCTTATTCCGCTATATTATAAGACTATTTAAAAGTAATTATTTAATTAAAACCGAGATAACTTGTTAAGACTTTCACCTATCCCTACTATAATATAGTGGCTAAATACACTTAAAGAAGCTATAAAGATTTCCTTACTATAATATAATAGAGTAACCCACTATATTATAGTGGTGCTTTCTCCTTACTTTCTCTATAAGGGTTAAAAAAATCTATCTTATCTTCTTTTTAAAATTATAGCTATACTTAATATAACTATTAATTAAGCTTAAACTAGCACTTATATACGCTTAAAACCTTATTAAGCGAGTTTATAGCTATAATTAAAATAGATAAATAAGGCTATTATATTCCATTATTTAAATATATAAATCTAATAGCTTATAAATAGTTATAGAAATAAGTTTTATTTATAATAAGTAAATTCTTATTTAAATAAAAAGTTTTTTTATTAAAGTAAAGAAGTATAAAGATAAAAACCTTTCTTTATTTAAATAAATTAATATATTTATTATTACTTTAAAGATATATAAAGTTTACTTTAAAGAAATAAAAAACTTTATTATTTATAAAGTAAAGATAAATAATAAGCTAAATAAAAAAAGGGAGGTTAATTATTTAATATACTTTTTTAAAAAAGTTTATCTTTTATTTAAATAAATTAAAGAGATAAAGCTTAATTATAGAAATATAATATAGTTAAATAAAATTTAGTTTAAAAAATATAATTATAAATCTTTTAACTTTATACTTAAAAAGGTTTAAACTTTATATAATTTTATTTATATTTATATTTTTATATTTTTATTTTTATTTATTCTATAATATAAATATAAAATATAAAATATCGATTATTTTATTTATTTAAGTTTCCTTATTAAGCTAGAACGATAATAAATATTTAAAAAGGATAAGATATAATATATCTTTTAAAATTAATATAATAAGCTTTATTATATAAAACTTTTTATAATAACTTATTAATCTTTTATAAGCCTATTTATAATTAAAAGCTGCTATTCTGCGCTAATAGCTATAGTATTAGGCTGCGCCTAATTTATTTATACCGGTGCTTTTAATAAGCTATTAGCCTGTCGAGATTAAAGCTATTACGGGCTATAAGTAACCTAATTTAATGCTGGTAAGCATTATTAATATATAAAAGTGCTATTGCTATATAACTTAGGTATAAGTTGCTTAAAATAAGCGATATTAAAAAGCTACTATTACTTTAAAGGTTTTAGCTCTGCTTAAATATATATCTATTATAACCTTTTTTATAAGATTACTCGAAAACAATTATTTAGCTAAAACCGAGATAACTGCTAATTAAGCTTAAACCACCACTTATATATGCTTAAGACCCTTAAATCTATTAAGTAAGTTTATAGCTATAGTTAAAATAAATTATAAATAAGTTTACTATATTCTATTATTTAGATATATAAATCTAATAGCTCTATAGCTATAGAAATAAACTTTAAATATAATAAATAAATCTTTACTTAGGTAAAAAGTTTTTTTATTAGGGTAAAGAAGCATAAAAATAAAAACTCTTTTTTATTTAAGTAAATCGATATATTTATTATTATTTTAAAGATATATAAGATTTATTTTTTAAAAAAATAGAAAAATTTATTACCTATAAAGTAAAAATTAATAATAAGCTAAAGAAAGAATAAAAGGTTATAAATCTAATACGCTTTTTTAGAAAAGTTTACCTTTTATTTAAATAAATTAGAAAGATAAAGCTTAATTATAGAAACGTAATATAGTTAAATAAAATTTAATTTAAAAAAATATATAATTATAAATCTTTTAACCTTATACCTAAAAGGGAAAATATAAAATATATATTATAACTTTATATAGCATATGGGGCGTTTATTTATAGTAGGTAATAGGCTAATCACTTATAATAAGCTTATCAATAACGGGCTGCAGTGCACCCCTACGCTAGCGTTCGGCCTAACGCCCTCACAGGTGAGGGGACATTACCGAGAGCGAACTCGAGGTATTTGCCAACCGGAAAGAGGATATATACATATGTATTCGGCCCAGAATTATTTTCTTTTAAGGTTTTAAAAGGGCGGGGAGCGCTGGAGGGCTATAACTTCGGAAAGTTCGGAAAGTCTGGGAGGCCCTAGAGCCTGTGTTGGCCCGTGCTCTGTGGTCGACAATCGGAAACTTGGTGTGATGGCTCCTGGCTGGCCAATCCTCCTGGACAATGCGTTCTCGACGGTCACAGCCCCAGTCTCATCACCATGAATACACGCCTGGTCCGGGATGTGGAGAGGAAGGGCACGGAAATACGGAAATAAGCGGTCGTATGGGGGTTATATTTTTTAAGTTCTGACTATCTGCTGGCTCCTTCCAGACCCCATTTAACACCCGGCCAGGGTGCACGGGCCAACAAGCCTTAAGAATCTAAACTTCCCTACACCCTGCTGCAACATCGGTTAAGTTGTTTTAATGGTTCCGGTTTAGTGTATTTTACCGCAACATTAATAGACTTATAAATACTGCGTGTTATATGTAGTCCTTTGTGAAGCTGTTGCACATAGTTAGTATGTACTTTTGTTGAGCTGCATTGAAGAATCACTCGCCTGAAAGTTAAAAAGGCAAGCCACATAATGGCTTCCTAAAGAACCAATAATCACACTGCGGGCAAATCTCCTGACATACCTTATGTCAACCCAGATTTTCGGGACTTGCTATCACAAATACAGGCTGCGCAAGCCGCTGGCATAGCTTTAAAACCTGACAACATCTTAGAGCGCCGAGCTCTCCTCGACCCTGGGCTTGCCAGCAGTCTGCGGTCATATCCATTTCCCTCACCAGAGGACATTGTCGAGACCAAGACAGAGATCAAAACCAAGGATTATGCTACCATTACCGTCTCTCGTTTCGCCACCCCGGAGTTGCAGGCAGGCAATGGTCCCGGCATTCAACAGAAAGCCTCACTTGCCCCGGCTATACTGTGGGCCCATGGCGGCGGCATGACCACCGGCTCCGTGGAAACCTGGAAGCCTGTGTGCCTGCGCTACGTGGAGGCTATCGGTGTCCAGATTTTTGCGGTGGACTATCGTCTCGCGCCAGAAAACCCAGCTCCAGGACCAGTAAAGGACTTTTACGCAGCTCTTGAGTGGCTCTCTGCTAATTCTGAGTTGATGCACGTCGACCCTGCGAATATTACACTTTGGGGCGAGAGCGCAGGTGGGGGGATTGTTGCCGGCACCGCGCTTTTGGCTCGTGATAAAGGGCTGAGCCCTCCCCTAGCGAGACAGATCCTGATATATCCTATGCTGGATGATCGGACAAAACTCCCGGATAACTGCGCGACACGCAACTATCTCACATGGTCCGAGAGTGATAATCGTCTGGGATGGTGTGCGCTCCTAGGTGAGGCGAGAGCAGGGAATGAAGAAGCCGACGTCAGTATCTACGACGCGCCTGGGAGGGTCAGTGTCGGGGATTTAGTAGGGCTGCCAAGCACATACATTGATTTGGGCACCCTGGACCTCTTTTTGGGAGAAAGCCTGCGATATGCGGCTCAACTGCTGGAGGCAGGTGTAGAAATCGAGTTACACACATATCCTGGTGTCCCGCACGCGTTTGAGGCTTTAGTAGGCCAATCTGCCGTGGTAAAGAGAGCTGTAGCGAACAGAAAAGCAGCTGTACTACGCGGATAACAGGACATCCCAACTGTAACGGCGCAGCGAGGAAGTTGAAGCTAGGCAGATGCAATGATCTAAGTTTGTTGGAGAAAACAGGATGCTTCCCAGCAAATGGTCCTTTTTCACTCAAAATCCTGGCTGGAGAGCCTAAGAATGCAAATCTGCCTACACAGAAAGCATGCTCGTCGTTCCACCAAGCTCACACTCGGCATTAAGGAGCCGGTAGGTCCGTGGCAGCCCCATGATTTTCCTCAGATATACTGTACGTACCATCGATCGGACCGACGGTGGCTCCCTCAGCTCTATAATTAAATTGTCCGATTGTCCATTCCGGATTCCCCAGCCACTGCTAGATCCCAGGTCAGGAGATCATACGCGGCCAGGTGTGCTCTGCTGGGTTGTGTAGTTGTCGACAGGGTGCGTCGTCAGCCGCCGATTCGTCCGATATTCGCTGGGGTGACGTCTCGGGAGGCGCAGTCTTGGCAGGGTCCGTTGGGCTTGGGTCTCGCAACGAGCCCTGTTTGTCGCCGGCTTGCCGTGCTGTTGTCAAAATTTCTCCTGGAAATAATGGCCCTCCCCGCCACAACCCGGAATCTATACCACTGCTTGTCCAACTCGCCAGGGGCACCGAGGCGAGCTGTTTAGGACGCAGGGGTCCATCTGCTAACGTGTGCTCGTGAGTGCTTTTGTTCCCCCCTGCCGTTAGCCGTTGCTATCGCCACCGTAGCGTCCCAGGCCTTGCGTAAGCTGTCTAACTGCGGCATCAAAAGTGGACCGAAATGGGTTGACGGTCATGTCTGCCAGCCACTCTGCCACTCCTTTAAAGCGTTTGTTAATTCGGTTTCTCGATAACTTAACGCATGTTTTCGTTTCTCTGTTTTGCCAGTGAATTGGTGCATTGACTGGCCACAGCCTTTTCAACTCGGATTACTCCACCACTCTCGCTTCCTTTATGAATTACCACGGTGCAACTTTCGTTAAGTTTCCTTCCTCTACCACGGGGATACACCACAGGGATACCCTCATCTGCATTTTACCTTGTCAGCAAGATGCATTCCACCAGAATATTTGCCGCCGGCCTCTCGCTCTTGTCCGCAGCGGCAGCGCAGACCTCGACAAGCTGCAACCCAACTGAGAGTGAGTTGCATTCGCCATGTAGGCTCCATCCTCGCCGGCAGGATGTGCATGTCGAGTAAACGCAAACAAAATGCTGACCTTTGTAAACAGAGACATGTCCTGCAGATCAAGGCCTTGACCAGACGTCTTACAGTGTCGATTTCACCCGGGGAGCAAGCGATGATTGGAACGTCACCTACGGAACTGTCACCTACGATGACACCGACGGCGCCATCTACACCATTACGCAGTCGGGTGACGCCCCCACTCTCCAGTCCAACTTCTATGTCTTCTTTGGCGTCATCTCTGTCCTGATGAAGGCCGCACCCGGAACCGGAATCGTGTCCTGCGCCATTCTCGAGTCTGACGACCTCGACGAGATCGACTGGGAATGGCTTGGCGGCACCGCAACCGAGGTGGAGACTAATTACTTTGGAAAGGGAAACACGTCGAACTATGACCGAGAGACGTATGTGCAGATGGCCGACTCGCAGTCCGACTTCCACAACTACACCATCGTGTGGACCAAGGAGACCACAACCTGGATGATCGACGGCGAGTCCGTCCGCACCCTGGCGTACGCGGACGCCAACGGCGGCGACAACTACCCGCAGACGCCGATGCGCGTCAAGCTGGGCATCTGGGCGGGCGGCGACCCGAGCAACTCGGAGGGCACGATCGAGTGGGCCGGAGGCGAGACGGACTACAACGATGGCCCCTTCACGGCCTACGTCCAGAGCGTCTCCATTACCAACTACGACCCGGCCAAGTCGTACACGTACGGCGACCTGACGGGCTCGTACGACTCGATCGTGCTGGGCGACACCGACGTCAACACCACCAGCTCGAGCTCCACCGAGACCAAGTCGTCCATCGAGTCCGGTTCGTTGCCCACCTCTTCTGTCCCGGCTGGCGGTGCCACAAATGCCTCGGGTGTCGCCTCTGTTCGCACTTCGGCGACGGGCGACGCGTCTGGCATTGTGGGCCCTGCGCCCTATGCTAACGGCTCGAGCTCGTCCACTAACTCTGGGTCATCCTCAGCCGCTTCTTCAAATTCCACGTCCTCTTCAGGAAGCTCGAGTGGCTCGTCCAGCTCTTCGTCTTCGTCCTCATCCGCCTCCGGCTCAGCCGCAGCTGCTGCCACTGCCAGTGGTGCAAAGTTTAGTACCGGCAATGTTGGTATATCGGTCCTTCTGGGAGTTGTCGGCTGTGCTTTGGCATTCATTTAGATGTAGAAGGCTCTCGCATATGGAGGCGTCCCGTCAGGGATGGGATGCTGCATTTTCTTTCTCGGCTGGGTGGACCCCAGAAATTTTAGGGATCCTTTCAAAGCACTTTCTGGCGTTGGGAGACTCGATACCTCTATAGAAGAGTGATGACATTTGCATCAAGCCAGAAGGCTCTACCCACGGGTACTCAAAAACTATTTGCTGCTTATTTCCATGCCTTTCACATTCCATTGCGTCTCAATCCGTGACCGTCCACATGCTTGGCTATTACGCTAACCAGTTCTATCAACAGGGTAGCCCCCAGCCGCAGCGGACGCACGGCAAAATCCTCCGGTGCCAAGCAGGGCATGGCGCAACATTCGGATCTCCATGCCGCACTCATTCACTCACGCCCTCGGCAAATGTCAGTGGTCACAGCTCAAGCTAGTCTGAGACACACTCCCTTGATATCAGAACATAGACTGTGTTGGTACTTGAAACTTGTGAGAATTGGGCCGAGGATCATCATGGCCGACGACTCGTCCAAGGCGGGCTGCGCTGACGGAGATGCATCGTCAGTACCTGCGAGATCGGGGCCAAGGGACCCTACCAATGCTCTACCAGCAGAGCCCATAGAGGGCAGGCTGGCACTCATGGCACCGAAAGCAGCTGCCATCGGGTGCTTGGGCATCACCTGGTGGCTTGACTCCTACAATCGAGGTCTGAAAGGGGTGCATGCGTTGGCGTTCCCCTTCTTCGGCCGCGATGCCACAAGTCGCTCGCAAGCGTCATATCTCGTCTACAACTTGATATCACCTGTCTTGATCGGGACAATTGAGGGAAGCCGTCGGGGCTTTTCGACTCGTACGTTCGCATTGTGAGTATAGCTAGTATGTGCACAATCAAGGCTATAGTGACACATCAACTGACAGGCTTCATCGCCACCCAGGCAATCTTTCGTCGGACTAGACTTGCAAGTCCTCGGCATAGGAACAACCGCACCCTTTTACTACCTCTTAAGCATGGCTCAGTGGGGTTCTGAATATTACGCCGAAAGTGATAACATACCCCTAGAAGTGGCAAATGCCGTTCTGCCAGCAACCCTGCTTGGCTACGTTCTCCCAGCAGCCCTGATCAGCCTCGTACCACTCACAGCGACTGGAGTGTCTCGGTCTGGCTTCAACGTCCAACGTTGTATTACATACGCTTTTTTCGCAGCGCCGCTGACCGTGCCGCTTTTGACAACGTTGGTGGCAAAAGCGACACGGCTCCTCCAACGCAAACTTGATAGGGGCTCAAAAGTGGACAAGGCAACACCTGATGCGAGAAAACCATCCAAAAGCCACAAAAGCTTCGCCCCACAGTCCTCCTTGATAACAGCGTACACCTTCTCATTCGCCATCGAAGCCGCACAGCACATTTACACCGTCACATGCCGGGCCATCCAGACACCAATAGCGCAGCTGTCTCTTACCTCTGTATGGAGTAGCCTATTGACGCATCCAGTTGTTCCTCGCCAAAGGTATTCAAGTGTCGCGCTCTATGCTGGCGCAACTCTCAGCTTCAGCCTGTACACGGTGTGGGAGCTTCGACGTCGCGGCATGATCACAAACAAGGAAACAAAGAGAGCGGCGATCGGGGTCATGACCGGGCAGGTGTTATTTGGGTCTGGGGCTACATATGCTGGTCTGTGGTGGTGGAGGGAGGGTGTGTTGTCTAGAATCGCTACGCCGAGCAGTAATGAAACTTGACTCCCTGGGTAATAATTCATCTATTGCTTGGGAGCGGTCTTGGACGCATCGCATGGTTTGACACCACTGTCATGTTTATCCTGTTATTTCTTCTACAGTGCCAATCTCCATTTTGCAACAGGCGTCGAGGCTGGAGGAAACGATAAGTCCAAGTGTTCACTGTCCTACACGGGGATCTGTTTGGCCTGCCTCGCCTTCTGGTTCTCTGGAGTCACTCGCCACACCATCAAACGCTGCATCCGGAGAGGTACTCGACAGCACTCCTCGTTCCATCCTCCTCCTCCAGGGCCGGTACACTATCACAGAACCCAGCCCGACGAGGAGGAACAGCCCGCAGATACTGCCACCAATGATCTCAAAGTTGTCGCCAATGGCCTCGACGCCGTCCCAGAAGCCGCCTTCCGGCTCAGCAACGTTCAACACGAGCGTCAGGACCTGGATGATTCCAATAAAGGCTGAAACTACGATCGTGATTCCGGTCAGGACGATAGAATAATACAAGATCGCAATGTGGTCCCGCGAGAAGGCCTTGGAAGTGTACAGAGCCATCATCAGAGCTCCGTCTGTCGTGTCGAGGAGGCACATGCCGGCTTGAAAACAGAGTCAGAAATCAAGGAGCAATTCAATTAGTTGAATAACGAGAGACTCACCTGTGAAAAGGACCGGGAACACCAAGATCAGCCACAGGCTCGTGCCAGCAGCCCCCTGGATGCTAGCAATGCCAAGTATGGCGATCTCAGAGCTGGTATCAAAACCCAAGCCGAACATGACGCCAAGAGGGTACATCTTCCACGGCCGATCCACGATGCGGAACAGCTTCCGAAAGACATTGGCCAAGAATCCGACGCCCTCAAGCGACAGCTGCCCGGCAGCAGTGTCCTCGTCCCCGGGCCCCCGGGCCCCGTCGCCGTCCCTGATCTGCCGGCGCCGCCCCTCCAGCAGTGTCCTGAGCCTCTTGACCAGGCGGAACAGGACCCAGGCGTTCCCGGCACACAGGATGAGCAGGAAGGCGGCGCTGACGCTCGTGCCGACGATGTTGCCGACCCTCTGGAAGCCGTCGAAGCGGTCCCTCAGCGCGCCGCTCGTGGCCGCGACGACGACGCAGGTGATGACGACGATGGTGGAGTGGCCCAGGCTGAACCAGGTGCCGACGCTGACGGGCCGCTGGCCTGCTGCGATGAGGCGCCGGGTCATGAGGTCGATGGCGCTGATGTGGTCGGCGTCGAGGGCATGGCGCAGGCCTAGGGTGTAGGACAGCACGGCGGAGGAGATGAGGACCGGGTAGAAGTGCAGGACGATACCGATTATCACCCATATGATGATGTTGACCGAGATGAGGAGCAGAATCTGCCATATCACGGCCGGCGGGAGGGCACGGAGGGGCTTCGGCAGTGGCAGGTGGATGTCCGGCCGGGACAGGGAGAAGCGGGGCATGGTCGGCCGGTATTTCCGGACGGGGTGTCCGGGATGCTCCTGGCGTTTGCTGAAAGAAAGTCAACCGGGGCAAGGTAGACTATTAATCAAAAGTCGGATGAAACGGGATGATTTGTATATGAGGTTGGGTTAGGGGATTAACCAAGAACTCTACACGACGCAGCATTGAAATATGCGCGGGAAAAGCCCTCGAGCTGGCGAGATCGGAAGCGCACACTATTTTTTCCCTCTCTTCACATTTCTGCCCAGGTGGTGTACAAGTGCGAATGAGGGGTTCGACGTTGAACATTCTGCCGCTTGTAGATAAGCCTACTCCCGCGCTTTACATGACCAACTGACTAACTCACAAGCGAGAAACCCGTGGAGGGTAAGTACTAGTAGGCCCAGGAATTACCCACCCATAGGTACCCATAGGTATCTATATATAAACCCCGGATCCTAATTACCCACTTATATAAGTAATTACCTATAGGTACCTGGTTACCTATAGGTAATCTTTAAGTAATATATTATAAAAACTCTTTTAATATATTAAGCTCTTTATAACTATTAATAAAGGATATTATAAAATATTTTAATTATTATCTTAATCCTAAGTGCCTTTATTATAAAAGATCCTATAGTTTTTAATATTTTTAACCTTTTTCCGAGAAAACTATTTTTATATATAAGCCTTTTTTTTATTATAATTTAGCTTTACCTTATCTATTATCTTTTATATTTTATATTAATTTTATATATTATACCGGATAGAAATATTCCTTTTTTTTTATTTTTTTAGCTATTTATCTTAAGCTATATTAACCTAATTATCTTTTTAAGCTTATATAGTTTAAAGATTAATTACTAAAATAGTTAATTTCTTATTTATAAGATTATAGAATTAAAGAGTATATATATCCCGAAAAGCTTATTAGGTTTTTTTAAGCCTTTTAATATAGTAATTATTATATTAAAAGTTTTTTAACTTTTAATAAAGCTTTTTAACCTTTTTACTATTAATATAAAATATAAAAGAAGCCTTAATATTTTTAATTATAAAAGAATATTAATTATTATTAAAAAAACTATTTATAAAGCTTTATATATATTTAAATATAGCTATAAATAAAAAAGTATTAAAGATATCTATAATTATATTTATTATATATAAAAAAAGTTATTTATTTTAATATTAAAATTCTAATATTATTTAATATTATAATTTTATTATTATAATATTAATTATTATTATTATTAATTTATTATATATTTATTAGTATTAAAGAACTTTTAAAACTTTTAATTTATAATTTAAATATATAGTGTTATAATATTATATAGCTTTATTAAGCTGCTTAAAACTTTTTTAATAAAACTTTAATAAAGATTTTTAAAAAAAGATTTTAATAAATATTTTAAAAATAAGCGATATTTAAGGTATTTCTTTTTAAATAACGCCTTATATTTATCTTTTACCCTTTTAATATTACCTTAAATTTTAAATTAATTAAATATATCTTATTAATAATTATATATCCCTTTAAAGGGTAGCGAAAAAAGGATTATAAAAGTAAAAACCTTTTTTAAATTAATAAACTTTTTAATATATACTTATACTTTTTTATAAGCTATAATAATATTTAATAAATATTATTTTATAATATAATCGCCTATCCGAAACCTAGCTAAATAAAGCTAATAAAAGTTATTTAGCTTTTTAAAAATAAAGCTAAAGCTAAGTAATATTATATTAAATAAAAATTCTATTTTACTTTTAAATTTAATAATAATAAAAAAGATTAAAATTATATATTTAATAAGGTTATTTAAAAGGTTTTAATTTATTTTAATAAAAATATAATAATTTAAATAGTTAAAGTTACCTTTATCTTATTCTTTTCTAATATATTCTTTAATAAAGGCTATAATTATATATTATAGCTTTTTTATATAAATAGAAATACCTATTATTAAGCTTTATCTTATATAAATATTAAAAGTAAGTTAAAGTATTTAATTATTATTTTTATTATAATTTTAATAATATTTTTATAGGTATTTAAAATAACTTTATTTATTAGGATTAGTATTAATATATATAGTAAGCTAATAAATTTAAATTAAATATATTAATATATAATGCAATTAAAATAGAAATTAGGATAATAATATATATAAAATAATACCTAATTATAATTGCTTTTATTATTATTTAATATTTTTAGAATAAAGGTTTTTAGGTTTTTTAGCCTATATTATTTAATTTTAGCTTTTATTTTAGCCTTTAAGATATTTATCTTTTTATAAAATATACCTTTATTAAGCTATAAAAAGTAGCTAATATAAAAAATTTAATATATTATAGAAATTTGCCTTTTAAAAAATAAATCTATATTAATTATCTATATTATATTAGATATAGAAAATTCTTTATATTATTACTTATAATAATAAATATTTATAATATTAATTCTAAATTTTAAAATATTATTATTATAAGCTATATTATTATTTATTTAAATAAGGATTTATTATATAATTTAATATCGATAAATATATAATAAAGATTTTAATCTTTATTAATAAAAGTAATAATAATACCTTAAAATAATTATTTAAAGGCTTTATAAAATTAATTATTAATAACCTAAGAAACCTTAATATTTAGTTTTTTTAATAAAAAAACTTATTATATATTTATCTTAATAAGCTAGCTTAAAATTTTATATAAGGTTTTTAAATTAAATTTTTTATTAATAAATAGATTATTAAGGGTATATTATTATATAAATATAGGATCTTTACCGGCGTTTATACCCTTTTTTATAATAATAAATATTTTAATAAGATATTTTTATTATTACCGAGGTATTTAAATTATTATAGGGTATAGCTTAATCTATAATTTAATTAGGATATTAATTAGAATAAGATAGCTATAAATATAAGCTTATTAGTTTATTATATTTACTTTTTTAAAATTTCCTTAAATTTAGCTTAATAATAACTTTTAGATTTCTAATACCGAAAAATAGGTTTTAAATAATATTAGCTATTAAGTAGGTATATTTTATAGATTTAAAATACTTTTTTATAAAAGATATTCCCTAATTTAGGAAAGAAAGGTATATTAAGGTAGTATTATAAACCTTATATATTATTACCGGATATTTTTTAATAATCCAGATACTTTAATTAAAATTTAATTAAATATTAAAACTTTTTCGGTTTTTATTAAAAAAATAGGCTTAAGTATTAAGCTGCTTTTCTTTTATCCCTTTATTAGATTGCTATTAATAGTTTAAATATAGCTATAGGTAAAACTATTATAAAAAAGCCTTAATATATTTTATTTTAAAGTAATATATATTATTATTAATACCGATAATAAGTAATTATAAGAAAAAGGATTAACTTTTTAATTTATTAATTATTTAGATATTTAATAATAGATTATCGGATAAAGAATAAAGATTACTTATATTTAATAAAAATCTGCTTAATATAAATAAGTTTTAATTATTATTATTAGCTTTTAAAAATAGATTTAAGAATAAAGAGAATTAGCTTAATATTTTTAATAATAAAAAAGATATAAAAGATATAGATTAAAATTAAAATAAAAAGATAGAAAAATTAAAAAATAAATTAAGATAAGTAAAGCTATATTAATATTATATATTATATTATCTAATAAGTAATAAGGATTTAATATATAAATTAAAATTTAAAAACCCTATATAAATAAATAAATATATAAATCTTCTTCTTTTATTATTTATTAACCTTTCTTTTAATTAATTCTTTTCTTTATTTTATTAATATAATACTTTTTTATTTATTATATTATATTTATTAGATATTAAAAGCCTATTTAATTAAATAATAAATAAAGATAAAGAGTTTAATAGATTATAAGATAATTTAGCTAATTTATCTATATAGCTATTTGCTAAGAATATTAATAAGATTTTAAAAATATTAGTTAAATAGTAAGCTATATTTTTTATTATTATATAATAAAGTAAAAAGGCTAAAAAGGTATAAAAAGCTTTAAAGGGAATTATAGCTAATAAGTAAAAGCTAATAAAGAAAATTTTAATTTAAGGAAATAGTTATAAAAGAATAATAGTAATAAAATAAGGGGTTAAGTAATAAGTAAGGCTTTAAGTAAGGCTTAAATATAGGTATAATTTTAATTAAAATAATAATTAAGATATATATTAATAAATATATAAATACTACTTTTAAGGAAATATAAAAACTTTAATAAAGTATTAAACTTATTATCTTATTTACCTTATTTAGCCGAATTATATATAAGGTTATTTAAAATATATTTAGTAATTTAAAATAGTAACGGGAAGTAATTATTAGGCTATAAAAGAAGATAAAGAAATATTTAATTATTTTATTTAATAATAAATATATAAGTTAAATAAATTATTATAGATATAGCTAATTAAACTATAATAAGGCTTTATTATACCCTATATATAAAAAGAGTTATAGTTTTTCTTAAAGACTTTTAATTAATAAAGCTATTAAATTAAAAGCTTAATAGGTAAAAGGTTTTATAAAATAAAAATTAGAAATTAATATGTTAATATAGCTTAATTTAAGTAAAATTATTTAGGCTATTATTATATTTCTATTATAAAAGATATTATTAAAACTAGCTAATTAAATATATTTGGTTTAAGCTTAAATACTACCTAATATTATAAATAAGGATTAGTTTTACTATTAGTATTATATAAGGTAATATTTCCCTTATTTAAATATAGATTATTATTTTTATTATTATAGATATATATTTATAGTAGGTATTTAAATAACCTTTTTTTTATAAATGCTATTATAAGCTTAAGCTTATAGTTATTAATATTTAAAAGAGAAATAAGTATTAAGATAATAAGCTATATAGTTATAAAGGCTTAATATTTAGCTTAATTAATATATTATAGCTTATTAAAATTCTATATAAATCTAATTTATATATATATATAATAATAAGTATAAATAAGGTATAATATAACCTTTTTATATATACTTTTAATAAGTAAATAGCGAGAAAAAAATATAAAAACTTTATTAAAAGTTAATAAAGGGCTATATAATTATATTTAAAAAATTTATCTATTTTTAATTAGCTTATTACTATTAAATTAAAATAATTAAATAAAGAAATAATTATATTTAAATATATTTAGATTAGAATAATAATTAAAATAAAATTATAACTTTATATATATAAATTTACTATTTTCTTATATAGCTTTTTTAATTATTAAGCTTTTTTTTTTTCTTTTTCTTCTTTATTCTTATATATTTTTTCGGTAAATAGTTATAAGTTTAAATAAGCTTATATTAAAGAATAGCCTTAAAAAAAATAAAAAGTTTCTATATAATTAGAAAATATATAAAGTAAGGCTATAAATCGATATTAATATATAAAATATCCTTAATCTTTTAAAATTATTTTTATTTACGGCTATTATAATCTTAAGTTTATTAGATATTTAAAAGATTTTAAAAGTTATATTTAAATTTAACCTTATTTTCCCGGGCTATTTTATTAAAAAAAACCTTTTTAAAGAATTATAAAGCTATATTAAAATAAAAATTTAAAAAAAGCTTATAAGCCTTAAGGTAAATAATTACTTTATAACCTTAATATTAATAGAAATATAGCTTTAAATATAGGTTTATAAAATTAACCCTTTAATATTTTCGGATTATATTAAAAAGATTATTTATAATATTACTTTTAGCTTTATTAATAGCTTAATTTTAATAAAATATTAACCTTAAATTATAATTAATATAGCTAAAATAAATTTACCTAAATTAATTATATTTGCTTTTATAGGTTATTATTTACTTTAAAGTAAATAAGGTTATTAAGGTATTTTTAATTTAAATAAAGCTTTTATAATATTTATAAAATATTTTAAATAATAATAAAAAAGGTATTTTAATTATTTATTTTAGGAAAATAGCTTATTATTATATAAATAATAATTATCTTTTAAGATTTTATAATAAATTTAGCTTTATAAAAACTAATTATACCTTTAATTAAGTTATATAAGTAAAAAATATTTTTTAAATAATATTAGGTAATATTTTACTTCTTTTATTACCTAATATCCTTTTTAATATTTAAGATAAATTTATAATTATTATTTTGCTTTATTATAATAATATTATAATTTTAAATAACCTAATTTAAGTATATTTTTTCTTTAAGGCTATTTTTAATTAAAATAGTAATTAGGATAATTTTCTATTTGCTAAATTTATTACTTATTATAAACTTTATTTTTTATTTTCTTTTTAAGTAGCTTTTTAATAATAGCGGATATAGCTACTTATTTTAAAATAGCCTATAGCTTTTAAAAAGCTTTATTAATAGCCTTAATAATTCTATTTTTAGCTTTATATACTTTTTTTTCCTATAATATTATAGCCTTAATACGCTTATTAGCTTTAATAATATAAGGATTTATTAAATATTTATTCTTTTATTTATATTTACTTAATATATTAGGCTAGCTAAAAAATTAATTAATTATAATTAAAAATACTTTTATAATTTAAAATTAATACTTATTAATAAAAAAACTAGTATATATAAGCTATAAATAAATAAAAGTAAATATAGGTTTAAGGTAATTAATATATTATATTATAGCTAATAGCTGCCTATAAACGTTTTTAAGCTATTATATATAGGCTTTATAATAATCTATATATTTAACCTATCTATTATTAATATTTAGTATAGCCGGTATATTATTAGGTAATTAGCTATTATTATATTAATAACTATTAAACCTTAACCCCTTTTAAACTTATTAGAATAATAACTTTTAAGGCTTTTTAAGTATATATAATTTATATTTTATATTTATTTTCGGTTTTTTTACTTTATTAATATATTAAATTAAGCTTTTAATTTCTTTATATAGCTTAGTTTAGCTTTATATTTTAACTTTTTAAGCTATTATAAAACTATAAAGTATATTTTCTATTTTAATTTTTATCTTAATTTTTATTTTAATTACCTTTTAACTAATTAGTAATTATAATTAAAATAGCTTTTATAAAACTTAATAAAAAAAGAAAAGCTATAGCTAAAGTAAATAATAAGTAATATAATAATAAATATTTTAATAATAAATATAGCGCTTTTAAAAAGCCTATAAATATTAATAATAATATAAGAATTAAAAAATAAAGGTAAAAGCTTAAAAGTAAGTTTTTTAATATATTTCTATTATTTTATTATTTTTATTTTTTTTTAGCTATTACTTTTTAAAAGATTAAATAGTATTAAATAAATATTAAACCGTTAATATTAAAGGCCTTATTCCGGTATTTAATTAAGAAGATTTTATAAAATATTAAGATATTTTTTTTATATTTTAAAATTTAGATATTTATTTATATTACCTTTTAAAAAGCTATAGAAAAGTATTTAACTATATATATATAAGGTATATTTATTTTAATTTTTATTTTAATTATTAGCTAATATATAAAAACTAATAATTATTATATTATTTATAATAAATATATTACCTTTATAAAATAGGATTTAATATTTATTAATAAAATTATAGGTATTATATAAAGTTATAAATTATTAAATTAAAATTCTATATTTAAAGGCTTAATAATTCCGAAAAAAGTACCTTTTAATAAATAAAAATTTTTTTATTATAAGTAATAATACTTAAAGAATATTAAAAATATATATAAGGCTTATAAGGCTGCTAAATAACTAATAAATAATAACGGTAATTTTATTAAGCTAATATATAATAATAATAAGCTAGTTAAGCTAATAGGTAATAATAATAAGCCTTTTTATTTAAATTTTAACTTTAATAGGCTTAATTATTTAGATTTTATTATATATAAGCCTATTTAAATAATAAATAAGCTATTAGATTTATATATTAATATTATTAAATACTATTTACTTAAAAAGCTTTAAAGCTATATTAATTTAGGTTTAAATATTAAAAGCTTATTTAATAATTTATTTTATTAATTTATTTATTATATTTTTATTTTTAAGGCTTATTATTAATATTAATTATATTTATAATAATAGATAACTTTATTTTATTATTAAAACCTATTTATTAGGTTATAAAAAATTATTTATTAGATTTAATTAATAAAAAGTATTAAAAAGTAAATAATTAAATAAGATATATTTATAATATAACCCTATTATAATAAATATTAAATTGTTTATTAAAAAGGCCTTCTTTTAATTTCGATATATAAATAAAAAAGCAATATATATAGAATAAAGCTATTAATAATTTAAAAATTATTAAAAAAAAGTTTAATATAAAGAATAGTAATTAAATATATAATATAGGCCCTTACCTTTAAGCTATATTTTAATCGGTATTTTAATTAAATATAAAAGGTAAAGCTTTTAATAAAGTATATTTAATTAATAACTTTTTATTTTTAAAATTAATATATATAATTTAAAAATTAAATATAATATAAATAATAATAAATAGGCTGGTAAGTATATAAGTTATATATAGATATAAAATTTAAGAATCCGGTTATTTATCTAGAACTTATAGGTAATTAATCCCTATAATTACCTACCGGGTTTACCGGGTAAGTCCTGGGTATTACCTATACTATAGGTAATTCCCGGGCCTAAGTACTAGCAGTTTTATAATTAAAGCCTGGGCCTCGAGACTACCTAGGTACTGTCGGATTTGACCAAGAGCCCTATACTTAAGGACTGCTCTTGGTCATTGAAGGACACTGGCAGCATTTGAGATCTTTTAGACATGCAAAAGCTCATTAAAAATCTTGACTGGGTGACAGGAGAACCCTTCAGCACTTATCACCGGGGCCCACCTGAAAACACGTTAATGGCAAAGAACGCTAATGCTGCCGGAAGAGGGTTGTTAGTGGAGTGAGTGGACCAACAGCTCGGCTCTGCCATCTGAGGGATGTATGGGATTAATATCGAACACTAACTGTCATATATCCCATGCACTGTATCTGATTCCTGAGTTCCTTCATAACGGCAGTCATCCTCCGAATTATATTCAGCCGCTCGCCTAGCGCTGGGCCAGCTGCACCCAAACCCCTGGATCTCCCCAAGGGCATCCTTGATACCTAGGTACAGTACGACACCAAGGCGCCAGATTCACGCGGTTGTCATTTGCCGATCGGTAGATCAGCAGCAGCCATTGACTCTTGAGAATCACGAACTCGTCAGTGATGAAGAGTGTGCAGCGCAGATGAATCCATGCATTCTCTCGGCATCTCATCGTAACCCTAGAACCCATTGCGTACCACTGACCTGGCAGCTTGTAGTGGTCGCAATGGAAAGTTGTTCTTTGGCCCAGTCAGCCAGTGAGACAGCGAGCATCCCCGAATGAATTTCATTCTGACCCGGATCAATCACAGGGATTAGATGATATGCTTGAAACTCGTTTATCCAAAGGTCTGTTCGTCCTCCGAACCGCCAATACGGCAAGATCTACGCCGGTCATGCAATCAGTTTGTAATGATTTGACTGCTGGTCATCTCCATCAAAAACAGACGCATGATGTCCTTGGGTGTTGTTCCCTCCAGAGGCTTGGATCTGAAATATCCATTATTCCTCGGGATGCACTCGTAGTAACTGCTTCATGTCACCAGCTGGAGCGTGCAGACCGGCACCAGCGCGATGGCTTCGCTTCCATCCTCTATCCTCGCGGCTGCAGCTCTGATGAGCACCGCAGCAGCTCACTCCCACATCGACTATGTTACTGTCAACGGTCTCATGTACCCTGGCTACATCCCCAGGCTAGGGGCCGACAACCCAGCCGAGACGGTAGGCTGGTCCGAGACAGCACTCGACGATGGCTTCATCCCTCCATCCAATTATACGTCACCCGACATCATCTGCCACAGAGATGGCTCTCCCGCACGAGCGCACGTTCCAGTCTCGCCCGGCGACACGATCCACATGCAGTGGAACGGCTGGCCGGCGTCCCACGTCGGGCCCATCCTATCATACCTGGCTCCTTGCGACTCCACCAACACCAACGGCACCGACGGCTGCGCAAGCGTCGACAAGACGAAGCTGGAGTTCTTCAAGATCGATGACTCGGCACCCGTCTTCTTCAACGAGAGCGGGGGGCCGCCCGGGTTCTGGTCGACCAACACACTGATCGCCAGCAACAACAGCTGGCTGGTCGGGCTGCCGCCGACGCTGAGCCCGGGGGCATATGTGCTTCGTCACGAGCTCATCGCCCTGCACTATGCGAACAGGACAAATGGCGCACAGAACTACCCCCAGTGTGTGAACCTGTGGGTAAGTGGCGGCGCAGGAAAGAATGGAACAGCTAGGGTACCTCGCGGTAGAGGGAGAGAGGCCGGGGCTTTGACCAGGCGGGAAAAGGGCCAGCCCGCGACGGAGATGTACCACGCAGACGACCCGGGCATCAAGATTGACGTGTACAGCAATTTGACAACATACCGTATTCCAGGCCCTGCGCTTGACGCACGTGCGAAGCCCATCCCGGTGGCGAGCCAGTCAAATATATTGCCGACTGCAGCGGGCACTCCTGTGATGGTGTTGGGAACCATGGCCGTCCCCTTCCCAATGGCGACAAATGGTTCTCGAGAAGGGACCTGGACTCACTTGAAGTAACAAGGTGTATCTCTACTACCGCTTTAGACCAGAATCCTGCCTTGAAAGAACCCTCCCACCGGATACAATACGCCTTGCTATTCGACAACCTTTTAAGATAAACAACCGCGGGACGACATTTAATGGGATGTGAGATAGTTATTCCTTCTGGTGGATAATGTCGAATTAGATCCAACCTATTTATAGCGAGACTGAGAAGTCTCAAGAGACACTGAGTGTATATTTTCTAGAATGGCATCGCAGCACATAAGTGCCACCCAGTTCAACAACTGCAGCCACACGCAATGCGAGGTTGGTTGCCACTATCCTGACCACACGAATCATATGGACTGCAGTTCTTCCAACTTGAACATGTCTTTCAGTTGCCGTAGCCATAGTTGGCCGCTCCCCTTGCTCGTTGAATAGCCGTCTTTGAATTCAACTGCTCGTGATGTTTAGATCGAAGAATGACCCTTAAAATCACGAACCTTGAAATCACAACCCGTATCAGAATTGCATCGAGTTCTGTTGAGGCTGAGACATCCGACTAAAAAAGGCGTCCAGGCTGAGTAAGTACCCAGCCCTATATATATTAAAGTTATTATCACGTGGCAGGGGCCCACTTTTATAATGCTCTATTCTATATAAAGCAAAGCAGCTCCTACTTTATTATTTATAATATAGAATACTAAATAATATACTCTATTCGATTACTATACTTATAATCGTAATAGTTATAAACCCGGCTTATTAAATTCCCCTTACTATATAAATAAATTAAGCTCCTTTTATCGTTTTAAACGCTTTATTTTTAATTAATTTACTATATTTTTAATTAATTTAAATAACGCTATTTCTATAAGTTCTATATTTCTATATAATTAAAAAAGCTACTTAATATAATTTTTATAGCTTTAATTTTATTATAAAATATAAAAAATTTAGTAATAAATTAACCTAAAAGCTAAAAATTACTTAAATTCTTTAAATAAGCTTTCTAAATATTATTTAATCGATAAATTAATTATTAAATATATAATTAAGCTTTAAATAAAATATATTTAAAAGCTTAATAAATAGCTTAAACTTTCTAATAATTAATACTTAAATAAACCTTAATAGCTACTTCTTCTTAACCTAAAAGAGATATAAAAGAAATTTAATACTTAAATAAAGTAATAAAATATAAATTTATTATTTAATATAATAATTTTAAACTGCTAAATAATAATATAAAACTAAATAAACTATATAATTAATATTAATATATTTACTTTTACTTAAATTAAAATATTTAAAAAAAAATACCTTAATTTAATAAATTATTTAAATATTATAAAATTACCTTATACCTTTAAAATTAAATATTTAAATTATAATAGCTAAAAAATACTATATAGCTTTTATTAAAGCTAAAAATAATAATATAAATCTATTTAAATAGTATATTTAATAGTATAATATATTTCTATATATATAAGTATACTATATAAAATATTTAAAATACTTATAGCTAAAGATTTCTTAAATACTATTAAGGTTTATATAGCTTTTAATTAAGCCTTTTAAGTATTAATAAACCTTATATAAGATAATAAGCTTAATAAACCTACTTTTACCTTTAAAAAGCTTAATGCCTAATTTATCGCTATTAAATATAAAAGGAGAAATTATATTAATAAAAAGCTAATAATATTTATTATATTTAATAAGTAAAAGAAACCTAATTAGTAAAAATAATTAAATAGGTTTTTAAATAGGTTTTTAAAAAGGTATTTATATCCTTATATTAAGAAATCTAAAAAATATTAATTTCCGGTAAAAAGGTATATAAATTTAAAGTAAGTTATATATAAATTTTCCGAAATTATTTAAAAGCTTTATTATAATACTTTTACTTTTTCTTAAATAAATAAGATTTATATACGCTTAAAGCTTTTTAAATAAGTTAATCTTTATTACTAGTTTATAAAAAAGGGGTAAATAAAGAATAAGTTAAATATTAAATAATTAAAAAGTAATATTATTTTAATAAAGCCGGCTTACTTTAAAAAGCTTATTACTTTCTTTTAGGAAAAAGAAGCGCCTTTAGCACCCGGTATATACTTTATAATTTAAAACCTTTTATATAAGCTTTTAAAAAATACCTTATTTAATAATTATAGGTTTACTTACCTTATTAATAACCTTATACTTTTTAAACCTAGGACTTATAAAAAAGCTAAATATAGAAAAATAATAAAAGTAGAAATAATCTTTTTCTTTATCTCCGGAAAAGGTATATATATCTTTTATAATACTTTAAATAAAATAAAAGAATTAGAAATTAAAAACTTAAAGCTTTTTAATATATTTATTATTAAAGGTTTTTATATAAATATTATTTCGGAAGCTTATTTATATAATATAGATATTTAATTTCTTAAATTAAACTATATATTTTAATATAATTCTTTAAAATTAAACGTTATAATTAAATAGCTAAAGCGTTATTATAACTTAATCTTTTTTAAATATAAACCACTTTTTATTTATTTTAAAGGCTTTAATATAATTAAATTAAATAAAATAGGCTTTATAATATTTATATTACTTACTAATAAATAAAAAAGCTTTATATAATTATTACCTATAAAAGAGAATTTAAAGTATTTTTAATACTTATAATTAAAGCATTTAGGGCTAAAAGCTTTAAAGGTATTAATATAAGCTATATAAAGGGTAAAGATAAATAGTATATTATATATTAAATATAAAGATTATATTATAGTATATACTATATAGGTTATATTAAAATAAGTATTAAAAAACTATATAAAACGCCCTTTTTAATATATAACTTAAGATTTATTTAATTTCCTATATATTTTAAATAGCTTAAATTAATTATTAATTCTTAAAAATAAATTCTTTAAAAAGCTTACTATTTAGCCGCTTATAATAAAAAATAAAAAGGATATATTTATTATAATTTAAAATTATATAAGTATAATATAAATATATTATAAGCTTTTTATTTATAAAATCTATTAAGATAATAATTATTTAATAATCTTATTATATAATATAATAAACTATATAGCTTAATATATATATAAGAAAATTAAAATTAAGCTTACGCTTATAAATATATATAAACTAAATAAAAAAAGTAAATATATAAAATAAAAACTTATTATTAAGGTAATTAAAATATATATAGTAGCTAATCTTTCTAAATATTTCTAGCTATAGGCTTATATAATAGCTATATACCTCTTTAATAGGTTACTACGCTAAAGAAGCTTATAAAAGTTATTAAATTATATTTTAAAAATATAGTTTACTTAATATTTCCGCTAATATACTTCTTAAAAAGTTTATAAGCTTATAATAAATTTATAACTAAATTAAGTAAATATATTTACTTCGGAAAAATTAAAAAGCTAGCTAATATAAATAAGCGTATAAAGTTAAATTATATATTTATATTAAATATCTTATTAGTTATAAAGTAATAAATATCTATTATATTTAAATTTCTATATTTAATTAAATAATTATTATATAAAATATAACTTTTAATAAATAAGTCTTTTATAAGCCTAAAATAAAGAATAATAAATTAAATATAATAAAATATATAAATATATTCTTTAAGATTACTAATTAAAAGATATTAATATATTAACTAATATATAAGGTATTTAGTATTCCGAGCTACTTATTAAACTAGCTTAAAGAGAATCTTAACTTAAAGCCTTTAAATATATTAGCTATAGGCTTAGAAATAAAAGGTAAAATCTTAATAAATTTATAAAGCCTAAATTAAATACTTAAACTAATATAATAAGCATTAAAAGATAATAAGGCATTTAAAAACGCTTAAAAGGTTGCTCTTTTAAAATAAGGTAATCTTATTTAAATTAATAAGCTTAATAAATTAAATATATAAGATTCTTTTATATATTAAACCTCGGAAATAAGTATAAAAGAGTTCTTTTTATTAAAAAAGAATATTAGTAATATAATTATAATATATATAGAAATATTATTATAAGTATTATAAATATAATAAGCATTATAGATAAGCTAATACCGTTAAAACCTTTTTCCGAAAAATAAGGGAATATATATTATAATACTTTATAAAGATAAATTAATTAATATCTTAAAAGCTTATAAATAATTACTTTTCTTTAATATCTTTATACCTAATTAGCTAAAAGTATAAAAAAAAGGTAATTAAATATATAAAACGCTATACCTAATACTTTAAGCCGTAATATAGCAGTATATTATAGCTTATTAAAATATAGCTTTCCTTAATAAAAAAAGAAGATTATATAAAAGTAAGCTATTTAAATTACCTTTAAAAAATTAAAAAAAGCTTTAAAATTACCTAGCTTATAATCTATTTATTAAGGTAGCTTATTTTAAGCTATATATCTATTTTAATATAAAAGCTTAAAAATAAGTAAATTAAGCTTTAGCTAATAGCTACCTACTTTCTTTTAAATAGGTTTTTTTTTATAAATAAAATAAAAATAAATTTCTTAAATAAGAAAAAGCGTATTTAATAATATAAGAAGATTTATAGCTATATAACCCTTTATAAGAAATATATATTACTATATTTATTATAAAAACTTTTTAAATTATAATAGCTATAATAATATATAGTAATTTCGAAATTAAGGAATTTAATATTATTAATACGTTTTTAAATATATTATTAATAAAAGATTTTATATATTATAAGCTTTTTAATAGATTTAAAAAGTAGAGAAAGTATTTAAAGGTTATAAATGTATTTTATAAATTAAAAGATATATTACTCCTTTAATATAAGGAATTTATATTATTTCTTTAAAAGCTTAATCTAATATTAAATATAGAAAAGAATTATCTTTTTTAAAATAAGCAGAAAACTATTATAATAATCTTTTATATAAATAATTATCTAATTCTTTATTATTAGAAAAATAAGCCGGAAGCTCAGAAAATAATTAATAGCCTTAAGAAAATATATAATATAAAGAATTAAAAAGATATAAAATAGTATTTTAAGATATATATTATAAGGAATTAAGCGGCCGAAAAGCTTTATTTAGCTTATAACTTATATATTAAAAAAATTATTAAATACTTTAGCTTAATTAAAAATATCCTATTAAATATATTACTTTTAAATATACTATTATAAAAGTATAATAGAATAGTAATAAAAAAATAAATTAAGGGATTTTAAAAAAAAATTAGCTTTATTCTTTATATAGAAATTATAATTTAAGTAAATATAATATATATAGCTATATAGCTCTCTCTTTATCTATTTAATCCGGAACCCGAATACTTTAAAATAGCTAAATAATATATAGTATATTTATATATTATTTATATACTTACTATTTAATATAAAAGTAAATAAAAAAAGATTTTAATCTTTATATTTAATATTTTATTTATAAATAATAAAGAAATATACCGCTTATTATATAGATATATAATATACCTATATAATAGGTTAATTAGCTAAAAAGCAGTTTAATAAAATATTATTATAATATTTATAATAAAAGCTAAGCTGCTAAAGGTAATATATATTAAAAAAAAGCTTATAGTATTAAAGCGATTATTTTAAAATCTTATTATTAACCTAAAAGGCTTTTTATAGCTATATAATAATAATTAATAAATAATTTAGCTAATTATTAGTAAATATAGAAAAATAATTATAAAGCTTAAATATATAGATATCTATAATATATAGCTAAAATAAAAGTATAATAAAGAAATATTTTAAATAAAATATTTATTTATTAAGCTTATATTAGCAGATAGGCTTATAAAAAACCTTTTATAAGCTTAGTTTAAATATTTTTAAATATTACTAAATTTCTATAATATAAATAAGATATTTAACCGAATATAAAAATTTTATTTATTAAAGTAAAGCCCCTTAAATTATATTATAAAACCGTATTATATAATATAATAAATTTATTCCTTAAAAGTAAGGTTAATAAATATATAAAAACCCTTTTTAAGTATCTCTTTATATTTAAAGTATAATATAATAATATCCTTAATCTCCTTTTCCTTTTTATCCTTATTATTATTATCCTCTTTAATTTTAATAAATTATTTAAAGTTATATTATTCCAGATACTTTTTTAAAAGCTAATATATATTAAATCGCGCTTTAATAATCTTTTAAAAAAGGGTTAAATTATTAAATAACCGCCTATTTAAATAAAAAACTAAATAATATACCTTTTTAAAAATATTATTCTTAAGCAGTAAAATAAGGTTTTATATAGTAATATATATAATAAATAAAAGATAAAGGTATTTATAGCCTAAAAAGTATAATAAGCACCTATTAATATATAAAGCACCGGAAATATTATAATATACTTTATTTAAATATTTACTTAATATAAAGCGTATATAAAGTAAATAGGGTATATATTACCGAGCTTTTATAATTTATTAAGCCGGGGCCGGGCTTCTCTTATAAAGCTATATATATATTAGTGCTATTATTATAATACTTATTTTTAAAGATAACTTATATTATAAGGGGGGTAAGAGGTTAAGCTATAAATAAAAGATAAGCGGGCTAAAACTAAAGGGCTTTTATTAAAAAAATAAACTAAGCTTAAAGGTATTAAGCTTAAATAAGCTAAGATTAACTTATTAGCTAAGCTTTTATTATATATAAAAGGAGGTATTTTATATATATATATATTTATATATATATGTAGGCGTACGTAAAAAGAGAAAGTATATTTATTAAAAAGAAAAAAAGGGTAAGTTAGGTAATAGGGCCTAGGGTTTAAATATATTTTAAAATATCTAAAAGGTATAAAGCTATTGCTATTCTTTTTATTATATTAATTACGCGCTTTATTATTTCTATTTAAAATATATATAGCGCTATTATACTTTAATTAAAATTATTATTTAGTAGCTAAAGCTATTATATACTTAACTTTATTACTATTATTAAATTATTATAATAGTAAGTATATAATATTTATTTAGATAATTATCGATTATTTAGGGGGTATATTATATAGCAGGGGCCTACTTTTATAGTGCTTTATTCTATATAAAGCAAAGCAGCTCCTGCTTTATTATTTATGGTGCAGAATACCAGATAATGTACTCTATTCGATTGCTACGCTTATAATCGTGATAGTTATTCTATACCGATAAAAAGACGGATCTCTAGCTGGGGTTCCTGGCCTGAATCTACCGCCACCAGTCTAGCCCGAAAATTGGCACCTAACTTGGATGCTTTGGATCGAGCTTGTGAAAACCGTAAATGCCCTGGCACCACCTCGTCCGGTCCCAAACGCCACCCGAGCACTAGCTGCATCCTCGATCTGCCACAGGCGTCTCTCAAGGACTTTGTTGGCCGTGACTCAGGATGAGTGATAATGACGAACGGGCCTAGTCCCCGGGGTGAAAACCTCCAGAGCCCGTTGCGCGCCACTTCTACTGATGGGGGTTGTGATTTTCCCCAGCCTTGCGCCACGCTCTGGTCACACCTGCAAAAATCAGGCCACTCGCGATGAGGCCTCGTCTGGGACTGCAGCAATCTAGTACCACCGGGATGTGGGAAATCCACTGCCAAAGGGTTTTAATTACGATATTAGTGATTCTAGACAGGTTTTTTTCTGGAGGAAAGTGGGGGGGGGGGCGGATCCATGGGTGTATGTGACTTCACCGAGGATGGAACAACTAGAGAGAAAATCTCTGATGTCTAGAGTATGATCGGGAGAATTGTGAATCTTGCCGAAATTGTACCGTTCACCTTACACGAGGGGAACATATAGAAAAACATAGTTACTACCTAGGTACCCTGCTCACACGGAATGGAAAATGCTTACAAGGAAGGGCCAAAAAAAAGGGGCCAATTCAAAGCCAGGCATCACATCAGATCATTGTAACCATGTGGGTGTCTGAAACGAACAATTCACTCTCACCAAGTTAAGGATCTGCTAAGCATGTGATCATGTGTTTTTCTTCAACCCAGACCGAATCAAGTCCTGAGCAGTCTTGGACGGTATGGTCAAGTACCTACTAGGGGGAGGGGGGGTAAATGAAAGCATCGCGAAAGCACTGTAATAGAGTGTGGCAATAATATTGAAATTAAATTAATAGGTTAATATTATTTTTTTTTATATACCTTACATTATTTCCACAAAACGGAAACAATATAATATACAATCTGCACTAAAATATATTAATATAATATTAACATTATATTAAGTTTTAATATTATATTAAGTTTTGATATATACCTAAAAAATTAAGTTTTTTTTTTTAATCTTTTTTTAAGGTACCTAACCCAACTATTTATTTCTTTTTTTCTAGCTTAACTATAAGCTTCTTAACTATCTACGAAGCTATAGAAATATCTAAAAATAGCTACGGATTTAGAGATAATAAGGTTCGAACTAGTAGCCTTTTCGTTTTTAATATCGCTAAATACTGATATAGTGTTGATATGGTGTTAGTTTTGATATAATATATTTTTGATATAATATCGCCCTTTGAAATGATTTTAATCTGATAGTATTCTGGTAGCCTTGCCTTAGTATTTTGCTATAATTTTTAAATTTTGATTAAATATCAATTGGTAATTAAATTGCGCGGTCCATTCAGAAACCCCCCCTCCCCCCGGTAGGTATCGATATATTCCTGGCATCACATCGATATACAAAGTCGCAAAACTGCTTGTGGGATTTGTGACTGTGAAATGAATCGTGTCAATCAGTCGGTGGCCACCATTGTGCCAATTACCCAAAGCAGTCCACGTATACTACCTAACTACATGGGGCGGTGTCAACTGACAAGCGGAAACCATGCGCCTGCCAGGACAGACACTGTAACTGATTTCAAAATGTCGTATCTCTATTCCAACTACCTTTGTTCTACGTAAAGATATGGCGAATGCTATAAGTGCTGCAAAAAAAAATCTCCAAGAAGCGCCGCGTGACTATCTATGACTCTGTCATTCTATTCGCCAGGAGTGTCCCTGCAAGCCCTGCGTTCGGCGTCGTTCCGAAATTCTATTCCACATCGAAACTATTCTCCTGAAATGGTTTTCGTCTTTCAAGCCGCTCCGGTGAACGATCGCTGCCTGAGTTCGTCGTCTTTGGTTGGTCACCAGTCTTGACCAGATCTTCGGTGTCTCCTTGGACAGCCTGTCTATCGCGGAGCACCACCGTCTAATCGACACCAGGTCTGTCGCCATCGACGGGACAGGCTTTCACGAATCGCCGCTGCCATTGTCTTCATTTTCCATGGACTCGGTCATACTCTACCTACCACTTCCTCTCAACGATAGTCTCGTAGTGCGCCGTACGGTCCCCATCAACCGAAGATTCGTCTCCTTCCTCATCTTGGCCTGATTCTTTCTTGTCGCTGCCGCCGTCATTCTTCGTCTGTCCATTGGCAGACCCGTCCGCTTTGCCGTCACCGGGTTCCTCTTTGTTGTTTTCCTCCTTCTTCTCGCGCTCGCCGCCAGCATTGGCGACTCCGTTGTCGAGGTCAGCCTCGCCCAGGGTCCCCATCCCGTCCTGTTCCAGGAGGCCGCCTTCCATGACGACGCGTAGCTCCAGGTCCTCGTCCTTGGAGTAGACCCTGAACCCGATGACGGCGATGGCGTTCCACGGCTCGGGGGCGTCGGCGTCTTCATCGTCTGACTTGCTGTCTCTGTCTTTGTCAGATGTGGGCGTGGTGGGAGTAGCCGGCTTCAGGGCCAAGGTCGTGTCGTCCGGGTCAAAGAGGTCCTCGTAGTCCTCGACGGGCGAGTCGGACGAGTAGCCATCTGACTCCTCGGCTGGGGCAGGCGCTTTCGCCTTCTTGCTCTCGTGGACGCAGGAGCAGCAGTGTATCTTGAGCTCCATGGGCTTGTTCCCGAGATTGGCCTCTTGAGAACCCTGTGAAACAGGCTTGTTCTCCCCTGACGTAGTAGCAGCAGCAGTGGTACTAGGGGCCGGAGGGACTTCGACCTTATCACGTCCGACGGCCACGGGCTCAGGGGACTCGCTCCTTGGGCTATGCTGCGGCGTGTGCTGTGCTGTACCGGTGCTGGACGAGATGGACACGACCGAGAAATTGTCGGACTCCGCTGATTCCGCCAGAAGCTTGGCTTGCTCTGTGCGCTTCTGTTCGGCAGCCTTCTCCGCTGCCTCCTTCTCCTCAGCGGCATCCTTTGCAGCTTTTTCCTCAGCGACTTTCTTCTCAGCCTCAGCCTTTGCCTTCTTCTCGGCTTTCAGCTTCAGCTTCTTTTCCTTGTTCTTCTTCTCTTGCTTTGCCGTGACTTGTCGCTCAACCTGCCTCTTCTCCCACCTATTTCTGCGGTCTTTTCTCCGGGACTCGCTGGCCTTCTTGCCCTCGGCCTTCTTCCGAACCTCTTCTAGCTTCTTCAGGTGGCTGGCAGCCTTGGAATGCGCGAGATCGTACGCCTGGCCGACCTGAGCGAGCTTTTCATTCTCCGTGCGGCTCTTGCACTCGCGCTTGATGACCTCCTCCGTGCTGCAGATGTTGTTGTCCCGCTCGCCAATAACTGAGACGAACACGACGTAGTTGCCAGGGAGCATGCTTGGCAGCTCGACAGAGACACTGCGGTCCATGAGATAGTTGCCGTGGCTGCGGACTATGTAGTCCTCGGCGCCAGGACTACCTTCCTCGTGCAGCCGGAACTGGAGGCGGAAGTTGTACTGTCCCTGTAAGCCACGGAAGTAGCGGTTATCAAGCTGAGAAAGCACGAGAACAAGAGGTGACTCCTTCTTCAGCTTGATGTGGAACTTTTCGTTGTACTGAGGCTTCCAGGGGACCTCGACCCCAACCCAGCGCTGGCACGAACGCCAGTCTGGGTCGCGGAACAGGCGGGTGCGGTCAAAGTGTTGATACTTTCGGAGGAGGTCTTCATAGGAGATCCAAAATGTCGAATCACCTCCGAAGTTGTGGCCAAGCTCTTGCTTAACCTCAGTGGTCCACTCCTTGGAACCATCAGACCATGCGCCTTCCCAGTTGCCTTTCCGGACGTGGCCCCATGGATTTCTGCCAGAATGTCAGTCATGCTTCTCTCAAATTACTGAGCATCAAAATCGGCGCTCACCTCAGCTTACAAAGGCGAGTCCCATTCCTGAGTGTTCGCGCCTCCATCACGACATATGCATGGCCTTCGCTTATGCCATCCCGCTGGCCATATCCAGTTTCCAGCAGACCTGTAGAGCAGCCAAAAAGGAACTCTTGATTGACCTTGCTCAACTCGTTGTCCCAGAAGGCATCCGTGTCGAAGATGTCGCTGCCAAGAAGCTCGGTTGTGACGCCGCCAGACAAGTCCTCCAAGGCCTCGCCAATCCACCCTCCGGAAAGGCAGGCGTAGTCACCGTGTGCCTTGGCATAGGCCTTCTCAAGCAGCGGGACCCAAGTCTCGTTCTGATCCTTGTTCTGGCCAAAGAAGAGTGCTTTCGATCCGGTCTGGTACGTGTCGCGATAGACTTTCTCAGCGTCTTCGTCATCGACCTGCCTTATGAGCGCACGCTGTATGGACTGTGAGTCCCAGCATGGTGATGTGAGGAAGAGCTTGTCGTCTATGATCGAGTAGACCCATTCGCCGTCACGATGGAAGACGAAGCCATATATACCTATCTCTGTGGAGTGGGAGGTACGCGTCAACATATCATGCACAGGCTAAAGTAATGGATTGAGCCTAAAAAGCACTTACTGGTATCATACTCCACGCAGATGCGTCTGATCCCGTCCTCCACATTCGCCAAACCCGTCAAACTCGCAATGAGCCAGCAGTTGCCAAGATTTCCTTGCTTGATGTCGCTAGGAAGGACATTTTCCATGAAAGTGGGCTTCTTGAAGATCTCGTGCACGCGCTTGACGGCCTTGGGTATGTTCGCCGCGGGATTGACCAGGGTTGACCAACAGATGTCGTACTTGGTCGACCCAAGGCTGTTCAAGCAGTGGCCCTTCTCCCACTTGAAGTCCCAGTCCTGAGAACGAGACGGATCAGCAACCACATCGGCATGAGATTCTAGCGCACTCGGGAGGCTCGGAAAGTTTGAGGGTGTGTTCCGTGACTCAAGGCATTCAGTGGCTGTTAGTGTAGGCAAATACTTACGATGTCCCAGCCTGGATCACGATAGCGGGTGTTGATCCTCCTGCACTCAGTAATGATCTTGCGTACTCTGCGCCTGCACTCCTCCGCAGCACGCTCATACCCAGCGCTCAGGAGCTCGTTACCACGCTCGGTGGAGGTTGACGTAGACACAGGAGAGAATGGCAGTACTGCGAGGGCCTTGCTAAACTTCTTTTGAGAAAACCTTTCCCAGATCTTGTCGATGCTCTCTTGTGGTGGCTTTCTTGGCTTCTTCTTCTTGTCTTCAGAAGAAGCTCCGGCAGCAGCCTGCGGGGCGGGAGCCTGAAGTTGTCGAGGTGCGAGACTGGGTTCCCGTTTTCGGGAGCGCCGCTCGTGACGGCGGCTGCGGCGTGGAGAAGGCGCGGAAGAGGACTCAGTGTCCGAGTCCGAACCCGAAGAGTCGTTGGAAACAATTTTCTTGCCCATCGTGGCGTCGTGATATAAACAAAGCCTAGGATTATATGATGTCCTCACAAAGACAATTGGGGGCGGCAGCAAGATTCCAGCGGTGGGGATGATCGGATGCCGGGGGTGTGAGACTTGTGAAGAGACAGAGAAGATACTCGCGTCGAGTAAAATCAAAAGATCAAATCTTTTACTACTCCCAGCACCAGGATTGTTCAAGATTATTGGCAGAGGAATCGAGTACACGTAGTAGATATATCGGTGCCGTCCCACGAGGTAACGGCGATCCGGGGTATATGAAAGAACAGAAACAACTGGAAACGAAGAACAAATCTGAACAAGCTCAGGTGGTGAAGGGAATGCTGAAGTCCTAAAAAGGCCTTTAATGATTCAAGCGGGCATCGGGCTAGGCGAGACGCAAGCATGGAGCTAAATGCGACCCCGGCTCGTTGACTCTTGAGGTCTATTGCAGAGGCCGATCAGCTTGATGAGGCCCTCCTACAAGGGCAGCAGCTGCTGTGAGGTGAGGCAAAGTGGACAGCTGAATATAAATAGAGGTGGCAGAGAAGGCCGGCCAGCCAGGCCTGACGTGCGACCGACAGAGATGGGTATGCAAAGTCACTGGATCTTCACGGTCCCTCAGTCAGTCGCGCAGGAGGGGTGATTGTAGGGATGGACTGGAGAAAGGTGTGCTGCAGATGCCAGAATCTTGTATCATACCTGATGCGTGCCATGATGCGGCTAGTTGAATTCAACTGTTCACGTACGGAAGAAAACTGTTCGGAATGTAGTCTAAACAAGGCCGCTGTCCACTCAAACAGGATGACAGAGCGTGAGAATGGTGTAGGACCCTGGGTGTGAATCGGGATAGCGGCAGGAAAACGGCTGTATGGAGCTGGTACCTGGGATGCCGAGAGCTGTGGGCCGTGGGCTGCGGGTTGCCAGACCTCGTGCGGGATTCAGCTCGCAACGCTGAGGCTCGATGGTGAAGCAATGGCGAGAACAGGGACAGTGGAAGATAGAAGAGTTACAGGATGGGAGACAACTACCCGTATTCCCAAGGGTTTGGTCGAGGCTCAGACTTCGAATTAGCAATGCCCAGATCCCCCTCCAGAGGCTGGCTTGACTTGGCTTGACTTGACTGGCCCTGTGGCCCTGCCTGGGCCTTCACTCTTGGCCTGGATAAAACAAAGGTGTGGACGTAAGCAAAAGTCACCGACTCCGAGGGCATGGGACAGTCCATCAGAACCTAAGCTCATGCATGGCATGGCCTGGAAGAGTCTGGCAGTCATCACTGATCGAGGCTAAGGTCGACCGCGTGGGTGCAGCTGTGCTGACGGATGAATGGGATGAAGCAATGGTATGTTTGGATGCAAAAGTGGTCTATCGCCGGGTGTTGCAGGGTGCGATGGTCGGTGGTAACGGCCGCAGGATGTGGCCGTGGCTCCCGATTGCTGCAGGTGTGTTCTAAATCCAGCAATGCTACTGTAGCTAAGAGCCTGGCGGGGGCTTACAGCGGGAGAGCAGCCTGGGCACAGTAGGCTCATGCAGCAACCCACTGACCGTATAGTCTACCTAGGTACCCTGATCAACATCTACACCCCACAACTCGACGTGAATGTTCCTGCACGACAAGAGTCGCCATCAACCCGCATCCAGGCTTGCTGCATGCTTGAATCAATCTGTCTTCGATAGTCAACAGTCACTGCGCGCGCACACGTGCAGTGAATCCTACTTGCCGAGTCAGATCTAGCATGCCGATTCCATCTTCCGTCATCCTGCCGACCGACCCCATCCGTGACCCCATCCGCGACCTTCACTCCCGCCGGCAGTGGTCCTGACCCCGATCCCGCCCCACTCCCTCGGCCCCTTGGTTGCTTCATGGGCCACGGCAGTCAATTGGTGCAAATGTAAAGAGCAGACTTACCATACCCGCTACATACTGTATCCAGCACGAGCCGGAGTACAACATCTCGCGGCATCCGACATCAATTTCAGCTTTGGTTGAACAGCAGGTATTCATATAATTTGAAATCGATGCATTAGGGCACGCAGGTACCAGTCCATTGTCAAGAAGAAAGTCAACTCAAGAATCAGAGTCATGCTGTGCCTTGCCTTCTTACTACCACATCAATCCTCACCGCAATTCTTTCAAAGTGCTGTTGACGTTCCCTGCCCTGTGCTGCGCAATGCCTCCAGACGTGCCATCCTGTTCAATATTCTTAGGAGCAAGCCTTTTTTTTTCTCTCCCACCATGCTACCCTGCGGTGACTCAGAGCTCATCACTGACAAGTATTTTGCTGCTTGAGGACCCTGCCATGCTGACGTTGCAACATCAAGCATGTGCGGCCCAGAGTAAAAGACGTCAGTGCAGTTCACTGCAGCTTCTGTTCGTGCATATGCTTTATAAAACAAGTCAGTAATGCCGTGCTACTGCTCGCCATACAGTCATCCCCACATTGTCGGGCTTGCCACTTGCCACGTACCTCTCGGCTTAGAGGTACTGCTTCAACCATGCTATCATCTTCGAGCCTGCCGTCAATCGCAAGTACCGAGCCAGCAAATACCCGGCGGGAGGCATCGTAGGCTCCTCACTGTTCAAATTTCACTGACAGTGACACACACATACATTGTAACTCCATGGTCCCGAGGTTGTCAAAACGCGCGGGATGATGTGTGACTATCTACCTAGGTAGACACTCGACAACTGGTGGACATTTTTTCGGCACAGACTTAGATAGGATATTTGAAGGACTCAGTTATATGGAAATGATTGCAATTCACATAGCTTGGACTTACCACTCAGCTCAGTGATTGAGTTAAAGTGGTTGATCAGACCTAGCCCTGGCTACCTTTGCACTTTGCTCCGACGATTTGACATATTCAACTGCTTCAGCATCACTACACTAATCTGTGAGTATTCACAGCTGTTTGAAGTCCGAAGGTGGATGAGTAAACATCATAACACAGGGGGGATTTCTCTTGGTGATATTTGGAGTGTGTGGCTTCGAAGACATGGTCAGAACTGAACAGCATCACAGACTCTGAGAACGTATCAAATGGGTTGCACTTCTTCACAGTCTCTTTGTGTGTCACTTGAAACCTTTCGGATAACAGTCCTGCCTTCACCTGTCTCATACAGTCATACATCAGGAGAGTGTCATCTTTGATATCTTCCCAGCTACCTTCCCCTATAAATTGAACCATACCTGACCCTCGAATCTCTCATGTTCAACTTCTCAGACTATGATCCTTTGAAATTTTCACAACCTTGCCAATTCAATTCAGAGAAATTTCACGCTCAGGATCATCCTCAAACAGCCACTCAAAAGATTCTCTCACCCCAATCGCAAGCACGCCAAAAATAAATATGCCCAAAATCAAGGGAGACCGTCCCCCAACTCCTCCGGCGGATCCTCCAACACCCCCGGCGGATCTTCAGCCCGGCAGAAAGCAGAAGTAATGCCCGCTCATTAAAGGCTCGAGACCCTTTGGTCATGGTGCTGGGTAAGGATTTCATGCCGCAAAGATATCCATCCAAGCAACCCCCTCTCTGATGCAAAAAGACAAGTACATGGATAGTCTAGTCACACTAGGTCTCTCAAGTTCCATTCCGCCGACCACTTGCACAGCGAGCGCTATCGGTAATAGCGGACTTTTCGGACTTCACTCGAGCCCTTGCAAAAGCCACCAACCGATTGAGACGAAGTCAGACGATTTGGTCTTAAGGAACGGGCAAGAAAGCCCAAGTATATTATAGTCTTTCAGTATGGGTGTTGGACTTTCTCTCAAGACCACTATTAGGACCTGGACTATAAGGAAATAATCTAGAAGATGAATACGAGCCCGTGCTCTCCGGAGCACGATCCTTATTTCTCGTCACTTTCCAGCAATGTTCACGAAGCAATCTTGTGTGACCAACTGCCTTGCGTACAAATCAGCGAGAACGTATTCTGACCGTAGCACATTTTTATTGGTGGCTGGCAGCTCCTAAAACCACAGCTGGATTTGCTGATCGTCATATGAGCCCACGTCTTCGCGCTGTTCATGAGGCTGCATCGGTAGAGGCGGTTTACGTGCGATCCTCGTGGACGACCTTCTCGCAAATCCGGTCGCTTTGGTGTCAAAGAAATGCTCATGTCGTCCCGCAGGTGTTCAAGAGATACTGGAGACTTCAAAGTTCTCGCTCGAGGTGCAAGCCAGTGCCCCAAACGGGCCAAACCTCCTTGGCTAGTGGCCTAAATTCGGGCTAGGAAGCGTAGGCCAATGGCTTTCCCCTCCCTTGTCGATCAGGATCAGTCACCAAATTAGCGAAGAGTAAACTTGCAGAGTCTGTGGTATTGAGAAAGGTAGGCTAGAGATTTGTCAGCCAAACAGACGGACATGAAACCGGGGTTACCGGCATTAGAGATTGGCAGCATTTGAAATCAATGGCAACATTGACATTCATATATATACATGAAAGAAGAGCAAGTTGTTCAGAGACGGTAACACAGATGGACCCATTGCTCCTGAACTGCCAGCAGCATACAAGCAAGCACTGATAAAGCCCAATCACAGAGAGTCTTCGTAAAACAACCCGTCGCTGAAATGTCCCACAGTCAACACCCCATTGTTGTCCTCGGCGCCGCAAATGTTAGCACTTCCGAGCCAGCTTCAAGTACTAGCAGCCTGCTGACAGCTTGACCAGATCGGTGACTCCAAGGAGGACAACTTCGCTAAATATGACACGCCCGAGCAGGTGAAGACCTTTCTCGACACCTTCTACGAGCATGGTGGCCGCCACATCGACACGTCCCGCAACTACTCGCCCGGCAAGCCCGGCTCGTCCGAGCCCCGCCTCGGAGCCGCAGATGCCGGGTCGCGTTTCAATATCGACACGAAGATCGTTGGGATCCCTGGAGACGGGCCGTTCCATACCGCCCAGCAGGTCAAGGACAGCGTCGACGGCTCCGTCGCGGACCTCAAGCTCCCGGACGGTGTCAAGGTTGACATCATGTACTTGCATCTGCCTGACCGTGAGACTCCGTTCGAGGAGACATGCGAGGCCATGAACCAAGCATATCAGGAAGGCAAGTTCAAGCGGTTTGGGATATCGAACTACACTGCGGACGAGGTCGAGCAGATTGTGGCCATCTGCAAGGAGAAGGGCTACGTCGCCCCGACCGTCTACCAGGGACAGTACAACCCGCTGGTGAGGAGTGGCGAGGATAGTCTGTTCCCAGTGTTGAAGAAGCATGGCATCGCGTTCTATGCGTACAGTCCCGCCGCGGCAGGGGTCTTCGTGGGAAGCCAGAAGACTGCTCGGTCTGGCGGACGGTTTGACCCTGCAGTGAGTGACCGCGCAACACCTCAACAGTTGCTCACAAATGATACTGATCAGCTCTTGTGTGACTAGAACATGGTGGGCCAGGTCTACAGTTCCTTTTACTCAAAGCCAAAGATCGCAATAGCTGCCGACAATGCTACAGAAGTCGCAGCCAAGCACGGCATCAATGGCCACGCGGCCGCTCTGAGATGGACCACATACCACAGCCTCCTGGACCGTGCGAAGGGTGATGCGGTGATCATCGGGGCGTCCAGCATCGCTCAGCTGGCTGCAAATATGGACATCATTGACCAAGGCCCGCTGCCGCAGGAGCTGGTGGAAGTCCTGGATGGAGTCTATGGGCAGCTGGGAGACGAGGCGGTTTCATATCACCTCTGATGCATCATGACTTGAAGAAGGAAACATAGCTAACGCCCACATCTTTGTTAACTAATTCACATCGAGTCCAGAATCTATGACCGTTTTTGAGACCGTCGACTTCAAAAACTTTGCTGATTCTTGGTTCTCTGCCCCATGCATGTGTCTTTTGTCATCCTGTCAGTGCCTCGGCGCCACCTTGACTGACAAGAACCATGCCCTGCCCGTTGCAAATACTATAATACCTTTTCAAAATTAAGCCATCCGCCGGAAATGTCTACATGCACGTGAAGATGATAGATTAAGGTTGATCTCTGCGAAGACTCGGAATCTTCGTCGCATTCCCATCCGCTGGAACGGGTCATCCGGACGAGGCATCAATATAGATGTTCCTGGCGTGGAGGTGCTCCTTAATGCCATGTTATGCGCAACGTGATACTCAGACCCGTCGCACGCGTCATTTCTCTCTCCAGCGCTCGTAGATAGAGCCTTAGTAGCATGTGATCCCATCGAGAAAGTTGCGCAATACGACAGAGTCTACAACTTCCGCGCAGGATCAAAAATTTGCGCCTCCTATGACAGTTGTCAACATGTTATTCGTCAAGTAAGAGGTGGCGTTTAACTTACATTCTGAACGGCTCCCAATCCACTCGCTCTGGGTGCCCCAGGTACTCCTCCCATTCTTTGCGGACGAACCCGCGCCATTCCTCCTGCGTGCTCCAGTCGTCGAAAGCGTCGAGAAAGGTCGGCTTGCTGAAGAGGACGTCAAACCATCGCGCACTGCGACGTCCTGGGATGTGATTATCGTGTATGGTCCACAGAACCCTGGTTATGCCGTCTGATAGAAAGCCTCCATCTCTCTGGCGATCCCACATGTTCCTGGGTAGCGTGTTCCTCCTGTAGCGCCACCGATTAATTATCAGCTCGCCACTGAATTTCATATAGTGACGGTCAGCAGGCTGTCCCTGCCATACGAGATTCTGCACCTCGATTTCTTCAACTTTGGCAATGGTAAAGACCTCGAGGCCGCATTGCTCAGGGCCTTGCATTTTGGGCTCTTAATTGTAGGGTAGTGGTGGATATGAAGATTGTTTAGAAACGCGCGTATCTCACGGGGGTGACGTGGGTATTTGGAAAGTGTGGTGGATTGATATTATGTTGGCACTTTGACAGATTTTGCAATATGATCTGCTCTATTTAAATTGCGCATGTATTCAAATATGGTCAAAATTGGTGGCACTAAAGATGATTATCCACCATTTTCCAGTACCCATCAAGTTGTGCACAAATGAATGCCACTTTCCGCGGTGCCGGCAAACCTCAACTTATTTACAAAAATTCAACCAGGTCAAGTACAAAGCCATTCGAGTAGCCTGCAAGCCGGCTTTTGGGAGTCTTTGAATATCGGCAATATCTGAACCTAAGCGAGAGACTAGGATTGTTCATTAATGATATAGTGCGTTTCTAAAATCACGACTGTTTAATTGCAAGAAAAGTTTTTGAAGGAGATTATTAAATGATAACAATTGGTTAATTAACATCAGACACTGACAATTGCATCGTGGGCGGTACCTAGGGAGCCTCACGCGAGATTTGATGCAGTATTAGATAAAGATTATTGAACGAAAGAGATTAATAGTTTACAATATATAGCTTCGTTATTGCGGAAGCCTGGACATATTTTCCCCTCCTCAGTGTCAAGTGTACCTAGGTGTGCGTAACACAAAGCCACTTTGCACCGAATTGCCTCCTCTTGGGTCCCCTTAGCTTCAAAGCTCGACTTAGGTTGCCGTGGCCTGCAACGAGTGTAGGCTTTCAGAGGTCTTGAAACCATAAGATTGGCCAGAGCCAGTAAAAGTCGGTAAAAGCCATCACTCAATTCCTAGAACCCTGAACAGATAGTGTGAATTAGCATGGGGACAGTTACGAGTATGGGATAAATTCCGTCGTGCGAGAAGTCTTGAAGCGGAAGGAGTGTCACAAGCTAAAGAAGGCCGCGTACCTGTGCTGTTGAATCCAATAGTAGTGTTGGGAGCAACATTGGTTCCATTGTTCGCAAGTGTGATGTTGCTGGATGGGGGCAGAATCCCATCGCCTAGCTGTGACCCAGCACCAGATCCAGAACCGCTGCTATCTGGTGTAGATGTCTCAGCGGCTGAGGCATCTGTGGTAGCCATAGACGTCGCAGGCTCGTCACTGCCCAAACTTGCCGGGGTAGGAGTGATCTGGTTGGACGCGGCGGTCCTGGTCACAGGGAAAAATCCGGTACCGTTGGTTGGTTGCAAGGGGCCCCCGGTCCCAGTGGCTAGCGAAATGCTTCGAGTGATGGTTCGGACCGCCGTTGATACCGTGGTGGTGCGCGTAAGAGAGAATGTTCCGTTTGCCGTTGGGGGTATCTGGGACTCCTGAACGCAGCCAACGTCATAGTATTTGACATCGCTGTGACGGTCCTCGTCGAAGTTTTCAGAAAGAGACAGGTCAAAGAGCATGCAGGCTTCGTCGTTGAAGCCAAAGCTCTTACAACGACTGCTCTTGGCACATCGGGCCGAGCAACCAGAATATGAGGTCAGCTGCTTGCTGGCACTCCAAAAGTAGTTGCCTCTGTCTCGGTCGTAGCCCTTTACACCACAGATATCGGCGCGACGGTCCAAGGAGATCCAGCTGGGCAAAAGGCCGGCTGAGACCATGGCCGGGGCCAGAGGCAGGAAAATGAGTGATGTCTGGGGCAACATAGTCTCGTCAAGAGATTGTAGAAAGTGAGTGTAAATTATAAAAGAAAGTGTTTCCCAACAAAATTAAAGAAAGAATGCTTAAAGCTCACAGGACGGTCATGATTCACACAAGGTCTTCTCAGAAGAGGCATGTTCCTCTTATATCGCAGTTCGCTTCCATACCTAGGTATTCGTAATCCGTCTTGCGCTACGCTCGGAGTCCCCAGCTACCGTCCGAACACACACTGACCCAGGACGCGTGTCATTGAAGAATTCACCGTACACTCTGTGCTGTGAAGATCTTGGTCTCGATTTCCCTGCGCTCAGGAGAAGCTCAGCAAAGACCTGTTCATCCGAGTGTTGGGCCGATGCGGGAGCACACCGGTCCGTCCGTCGACGGCGCGTTGAGCGCGCGGACTCTAACGCAGGGGCAATAGCATTGTATCCTTAGTCAGAGCCCGTTAATAGGTAGCTGCCGACACTGACCTGCAGCAATTCGGTACTAATACTTTCCGCTAATCACTTAGCGAAACATCCAGGCCGTGCCAGCGTGCTTCCAAATATGTACAAGCAAGGAGAGGCTCATAGGCCTCTTGGCGCGCGAGCCGAGGAAGTACTACGCATACCACATGGGAATGTCATATTTTGAAGAGTATTAAAATAGCACAGGTCCATGACTGCCGTAGATGATTGCTCTTCAGACCACCCAACTGCTCTTTCTCCACTCCGGTAGCTACCCAACCTTGGAAGCACATATATATTTCAGCTTGATATCAGCATCTTCTTGGTGTCAGAACTGGAGATTAGCAAGGTTTTTTTTTTGGCTTTTGGCTTTTGGTTTGTCGAGAGTCAATCAAAAATAGTTGTCGTATTTGACTCTTCTAGTTACACTGTCGCTCTCTTCAGCTTCTATTCTCATGGCTGTTACAAAGCAAGCAGAGGTCTAGCTAGGCTAGGCTATGTGGTTAAGTACACCACACTGAATCTGAACAAACCCGGTGTCTGCGAATACACTGCTCTAGGGCCAACGGAGGTCACCAGCCGTGCGTGACGTCGATATTTTGAGACCCGGACGCCGGCTTTGCCTTGGCTCCCGTATCTTCTTCGCGCTCTAGCAACGCCCTGACCTGATCTCGGCAGCCAGACGGACCCCCACAGCCATCCGATCTCGCTAGATCTGTTCTAGCCACAGTGAAATATGGTAGGCTAGCAGCTTATGTTTTCGTATTCATGACGGTAAATGGACACTCGGATATTTTCACATACAAAAAATCCCGCTCCCGTCCTCGAAGTCCCAGATGTCAAGGAAGAGGATGGAGGGTCAGCGGCGGATAATAAACTGGCTCGTCATGATGGTCGACACAGAAGGACTCCACAGCTCCGGTCCGAGATTCCCCATCGGCGGGGCATCGCCTCCACTGAATATAAACGAGGGCGGGTCACGACGACAGAACGACAGCACCGGGCCCGTGCTCGACGGCCAAGTTGGTAGACTATTTTGTAGTACATAGTGCCGATCATCACTCACCACGTGGATTTGGGTCACGTTCTCGAGCTGCCATTTCTAGTCTTGTCCTTGCAACCATCAAAAGAATGCTTCCGAATGTACGGCCGGTGGGCATCAGTTGGGCAAGTCCTCACGAGCGGCATAATTGATTCATTTCACCTCGCAGGCAAAATTGCCAAGTCGGAGCTGATGGCGAGTCATGGCCTCGACGACGTGAATAAACCTGTGGGTTCCAAGGGGCTGCCATGCCCACATGCCAGCACAAGCTTGGACGACGTTAAACTTGAGCACCAGCGATCTCCGTCCTTCATTATCGATTTCGTCGTCTGTCACAGCCGTCGATGGAGACCTGTTGTTTCCGGCTCGTCTCGGCCAGGATAGCCGCGGACCGGTGAATCACTGGTGATCACAGCCGCTCCCCGGTGGTGCCGACAGCGCCGCTCCTTCATTGCCTGATTACGTCGTGGAAGGATCCTCAATCACCACTTCAGCTTCAGAATATCCAGAGACCGCCGATCGTCCGTATTCGGTAACAAGCACACGATAAAGGAGCTTTTTGGAATAGCAATCAGGATTGATGCCTGTACTGGAGCTCGAGTTCTCTGGGGACAGGCCCGGAGTCCCCTGAGTCGCACGCCTGTGGTGTCCAGGATGAGCTGTCAAAAATATAACGGTCTCGTGGGTTCGGGGGTTTCTGCGCTGCGCTTCTATTGACGTTGATCTTTGCGGCGCAGTGCAGCAGGCTCCGGGCAGTGCGGCCGCATGAACATAATCAGCCTCTCCACAGCAGTGGGACAGTGTTCACGCGCGAGAGCCCAGAGCTGTCATCCCTGAAACAATAAAGAACAATTCGCTGGTACCCTGCGGCTCAGGGGCCACCAGGTATGTCCTCCCGGCATGTTGACTCGTGACTGTGCGCAACACGAAAAAAGTGCCTGTTTCAAACGCCAGGCGCCAAGGTGCGCGAACGCCAGAAGCGAGCTTACCACGGCCGCGGCACTGGAAAGGTTTGGGAATACCTTGACGTCAATATCTCCGTGGGACCTCTTTCAGTATGTGTCTGCCGGCGTGGCGACTGGGGTTGTTTGAAGGGTTGGTTGTATTTCGGTCTGAGTGCCCACGTTCCCGTCGACCGTCTCCAGGATCCAGATGACTTCCGGAACCTCGTCCATCTGGTTCTCTTGCCATTTTCAACTCCAAGCCCGTTCTTATTTGCTCTTGAACCGTGTTAGCGGTACCGCCCGTTCGGCACAGTCAAGTGCTGGCGTGATATTGATGGTTATGCCGAAGAAGGCGAGTTGAGAACGACACATTCACGGGTGGAGATAGGCTCACCAAACTCCTTTCGACCGCCCTCCGCCACCGTGCCAAAGCTGCTCAGCTAGACGCCAGCACATATTGATTCCGTCAATACGAAAGAGGTGGAGTTTTCCGCCCGGCGGAAGCCAACAGGGAAGATGAGGCTCGACAAGTTGCCCTCGACGATTATCTTTTACGTCCTGCTGCTCACCCCACCGACTCATGCCTCTGTCGACGTCGACTTCTCGGCATATCCCGCATCAGCACAACCATGCCTCACGCAAGCAGTCGAAACGTCCGGCTGCTCCTCGAAGGACACGGTGACCGAGATGAACGACTGCCTCTGCAGCAATACTGGAGACTTTGTTCTTGATTCAGCAAAATGCTTAGGGAAGTTGGGGAGCGCCGACACTATGAGCACAGTATATGAAACCATGCGTGAATCCTGTTCAGACACCAAGACATCTCTGAGCATATCAGAAGCCCAATGGCTCGCAGAAGGACAGGAAGAGACGGCAGTCACCAGCACTGTCACGACAACAATAGGGACGATGGTTTTGACATTCTCTACGACATACACTCCCACAGCCACCGCTACATCGGCATCAGTATCAACAACATCTCACTCAGAAAGCGACTCAGACGGCGACGATGATGGAGGGAGTACAAGCGAAGACGAGGAGCAGTTGTCGTTGAGTGCCAAGATAGGGGTCATTACGTCCAGCATCGCAGGTGCGATGACACTTGCATGTATCGCATGCATGATCATCTTCTTCACTAAACGGAAGAAGGACAAGCTACTACTAGCAGAGGCGCGAGCAGCCGCAGCACGAGCCCAGCATAAGGACAAGGACCAGGACCAGGACCGGGGCCTTCTCAGCCCAGGCGCCATGACACCGGGGCTGTTCAGCCCGGCAGGACAAGGAGGAGTGACAGCATACGAGGGACAGGTATTTGGAGCAAGCGTGTTGCCGCCCACGCCTGCACATCCGGGCCCAGCCGAGTCGCAAGGTTGGAGAGGAGGCGGAAACGGCATGGCAGACTCGCCAAGCGAGCTTACCGGCGACAGCGCCATATATCAGCTATACGATGGTCACGCACAGCGCAGCTCCTCGGCATGGCCACCACCCCTTACGGTGCCCAGCAGGGGCTTGTCTCAACGCCCGTCGAGGACCACGACATTGCGCAGCGAATCATCCTGGTGTCCGTCGCCGGTGTCCGCCTTCGCCTCGTCAAACGCGCTGGGGATGTACGCCCAAGGCGCATCCAGCGCATCGGGTAGCGTCGCGGGCTCGAGAGTGACTTCGCCGGTGTCAAGACAAGTCACCAGTGCGTCGAGGTCGAGCTGGGCGCACAACAGGCCGTATCAGGAGGAGCCGTATGAGCTGCCGGGCATGGAGGTGCAGAGCCCCGTGGAGGCGCGGAGCCCTGTGGAGGCGGATTCAAATCCAATATCGAAATTGCCAGAGAGCTCGGAGGAGATCCACAGGATGTCAGTGCCACCTGAATACTCATCAGGGGGCTGGATGGATCCAAATACGGATAAACCACCACTTTAAGGGACGATTGAGGTCGAGATCTCTGTGAGATGGGCTCAGTGGATGTAGTAATGAATTCTATGGATACCCACGACAAATATATTATCTTGTAATCGACAGTCATCTGTCTCGGTGACTTCCTTGTGTTTCAGTTAAAAAGTTATCATGTCTATAACGCAGTGTTTTCCATGAACATTGAACAACTCACATCCGCGAGCCTAATTCAAGTCTGTCCTGCTTGTTCGGGCTCGGCTAGTGACTTGCTTCCTGCTTCTATGACAGGAGGGGGTGTGCTGGGAGGGAAGGAGTCAGATAAGGGTGATTCAATGGAACACGATATCAGTACCTACCAGGGGGAGGGGGGGTAAATGAAAGCATCGCGATAGCACTATAATAGAGTATAGCAATAATATTAAAATTATATTAATAGGTTAATATTTTTTTTTTTATATACCTTATATTATTTATATAAAACGGAAATAATATAATACTTAATCTATATTAAAATATATTAATATAATATTAATATAATATTAACGCTTAATATATATTTAAAAAATTAAGTTTTCTTTTTCCTTTTTTTTTAGCCCTTAACCTAATTACTTATTTCTTTTTTTCTAGCTTAACTATAAGCTTCTTAACTATTTATAAAACTATAAAAATATTTAAAAATAGTTATAAATTTAAAGATAATAAGGTTTAAACTAATAGCCTTTTCGTTTTTAATATCGCTAAATATTAATATAATGTTAATATAATATTAGTATTAATATAATATATTTTTAATATAATATAGCCCTTTAAAATAATTTTAATTTAATAGTATTTTAATAGCCTTTTTTTAATATTTTACTATAATTTTAGAATTTTAATTAAGAGACCGGAGATTTATACACCTATTTTCGAAGAGTATATACCCGCGTATAACTAATTATATAGCCCTATATATATAAATTTATTTTAATTATAGGCCAGCTATAATTAAGGTTAAGGTTAATATATAGATTAATATACTATACTATTTTAACCCTTTATCCTTTTATTTAACTTTAATTATATACTTATTACTTATATATTAGCCTAATTTAATAATATTTTAAGTAGAATTTATACTTAATTATATATTTACCTACCTTTAAGTATTTTAATTTAAAATTATATATCTTTATTATTATTATTTTTATTAGCGAGTTTATTTAAGGTTAAGTTTATATATTATAATTAATTAATAATCCTTTATATATCTATATATTACTTTTTAGCCCTTAAGCCTATATTTAAAGAGATAGTTTAAAAAGAAAATTATTATTTTAGCTAATAATTTATTTATCTTATAAGCTTTCCTATTAGCCGCTAATTTTATTAAACGGTTTTCCGTTAAGTAATATTATTATAAGTATTCTTTTTATTTAATAATTATAAGGTTAAATTATTTTATTTCTAATTTAAGTTAACCCTTTATATTAAGGCTATTATTACTCTTATTTTATTATTTATCTTATTATTTAAGTTAAAAGTTATTAATTTAATTATCTTTATTATTATTAATTTCTTTTAGCTTTTACTATTTTTAAATATACCCTTTTTATTAAAGCTAAATATAGCTAGCTTATAAAGCCTTCCCTTTACTTTAACCTTTTTTAATAAAAAGGTAGCTAAAAGCGGGTTATTAATTAAAAGGTTATAATCGAGCTAGAAAAGTTTATATATATTTACTTTTTTAAAAAGTATATCGGCTTTTAATCGGTTTATAATTTAATTAATATAAATTAAACTAAATTATATAAATATAAAGTAATTATAAGTTATAAATAAGTAATTATTCTATAAAACTTCTCTTTAAAATATTTATTTTATATATACCTTTACTTTTAAAAGAAGATTTAATATTACTTATAAAACTTATAAAGAAAGGGCTTTTAGCTACTTTTACTTATTAAACTTCCGAAATAAAGATATCTTTTAATATACTTTCTTTAAGTGGAAGTTATAAGCTATATCTTTTAAAGGCTTATAAATAGCTTTAATTAAATAAAAAAGATTTCTAATTTTATAAGCTAAATATACCTTTAATTTATAATGTAAGCTTTTTATTAATAATATTATATATAAGCTAAAGTTAAAGGTTTTATAAATTTTATAGGCAGCTTATTTAGTTATAATAACCTTTTCTTTATTTATATACTAGGTCTTTAAATATTTAATTATAGTTATCTAATCTTAAAACTTTTTTTATAATTATTACTATATTATCTTATAAACTTTATAATTAGTTAAATATTTTATAAACTTAAAAAGGTTAAATAAAGCTTATTAGATATAAGGGATATTATTTAAAACTTTTAATAGAATTATCGCTTTATTTTTCGTTAATATATTTAATAAAGCTAATTTATTATCTTTATCGGCTTTTTTATTAACTTTTTTCTTTAATTTTATACCTATCGAAATAACTAGCTTTTATTACTTTTTCTTAATATTAAGAATAATGTTTATATTAATATAAAAAATATAAAGTTAGTATTAAACTTAAAGGAATATATATTTAAAGATATTAATTAAAGTAGTATTATAATTAGTAATAAATAAATTAAGCTTTTTAGCCTTATAAAGTTAAAATAATTTATTAACTATTTTATTTATTTAAGTTTCTCTATTAAGCTAAAATAATAATAAGTATTTAAAAAGAATAAGGTATAATATATCTTTTAAATTAATATAATAGATTTTACTATATAAGACTTTTTATAATAACTTATTAATCTTTTATAAGCTTATCTATAGTTAAAAGCCGCTATTCTATATTAATAGCTATAGTATTAAGCTATGCCTAATTTATTTATACCGGTGCTTTTAATAAGCTATTAGCCTATCGAGGTTAAAGCTATTATAGGCTATAAGTAACCTAGTTTAACGCTATTAAGCATTATATAAAAGTATTATCGCTATATAACTTAAGCCTTTAAATTGCTCGAAATAAGCGATATTAAAAAGCCGCTATTACTTTAACTATCTTATAAAATATATATAGGTTTTAGCTCTACTTAAATATACACTTATCTAGTAAAACCGAGCGATATAACCTTATTCCGCTATATTATAAAACTACTTAAAAGTAATTATTTAGCCTGCCGCATTACCGAAATTAAAATAACTATTAATTAAGCTTAAACTATTATTTATACGTATTTAAGACCCTTAAATTAGGTAAGGCCACTATATTCCATTATCTAGATATATAAATTTAATAACTTTATAGCTATAAAAATAGATTTTAAATATAATAAATAAATCTTTACCTAAATAAAAAGTTTTTTTATTAAGGTAAAGGAGTGTAAAGATAAATAACCTTTCCTATTTAAGTAAATAGATATATTTATTATTACTTTAAAGATATATAACTTAAAAATTTATTTTAAAAAAATAAAGGAATTTATTGTTTATAAGTTAAGGATTAATAATAAGCCGAGAAAAGGATTAAAGGTTATAAATCTAGTACGTTTTTTTAAAAAGGTTTACCTTTTATTTAAATAGATTAAAGAGATAAAGCCTAATTATAGAAATATAATATATTTAAATAAAGTTTAATTTAAAAAATATATAATTATAAGTCTTTTAACTTTATACTTAAAAAGGGTTAAAATAATTTATAAATTTATTTTAAAAGCTATTAAAATATAAATTCCTTTTTACTATTAATAACGCTTTAAAAAAAGAAATATTTTTCTTTATATAAGTAATTATAGTACTTTAAAAGTATAATATCTTTTTATTATTTATTAAATAAGTATAATCGAGTAAAAGATAATAAAAGAAATAATACTTTTATAATTAAATTAATTATACTTTTTTATATTAAAATATATTTATAACTCTTTTTTAATTATTAATAGTATAGTAATATTAAACGTTATTTTTTTTAAAAAAGTTTAATATTATTTAGGTTATTATATATATTCCTTATTTTTTATTATAAAAGCCGGCTAGCTAATTCTTTATTATATTAGCCCTTAATAAAATTATTAAATACTTTTATTAAAAAAAAGATTTAAATATTTTTTGCTTAATTAAAGATAAGTTTTATATTACCTAAATAAGGAATTTATAATATTTTTCTAATAGTTATATTTAATTATATTAAGCTTTAAGGATTTCCTATAGCCTATAATAAATATATTATTCTTTTTTAATAAGTAGCCTTTATTTATTAAATATCACCTTTATTATCGACTATTTTATTTATTTAAGTTCCCTTATTAAGCTAGAATAATAATAAATATCCTAAAAGGATAAGGTATAATATATCTTTTAAATTAATATAATAAGTTTTACTATATAAGGCTTTTTATAATAACTTATTAATCTTTTATAAGCCTGTCTATAATTAAAAGCCGCTATTCTACACTAATAGCTATAGCGTTAAGCCGCGCTTAATTTATTTACACTAGTACTTTTAATAAGTATTAAGGTTAAAGCTATTACGGGCCGCAAGCTAATCTAACACCGTTAAATATTATATAAAAATATTATCGCTATATAACTTAGGCTTTTAAGTTATTTAAAATAAGCGATATTAAAAAGCCGCTATTACCCTAATCTTATAGGATATATATAGGTTTTAGCTTTACTTAAATATATATCTATTATAACCTTATTCCGTAAGACCACTTAAAAGTAATTATTTAACCGAAACCGAGATAACTACTAATTAAGCTTAAACTAGCACTTATATATACTTAAGACCTAGGTAAAGCTACTATATTTTATTATTAAGCATCTAGATATATAGATCTAATAGCTTTATAGCTATAGAAATAAACTTTATTTATAATAAGCAAATTTTTATTTAGGTAAAAGGTTTTCTTATTAAAGTAAAAAAATATAAAGATAAGAAATCTTTCTTATTTAAGTAAATCGATATATTTATTATTACTTTAAGGATATATAAAATCTATTTTAAAGAAATAAATAAGTTTATCGCTTATAAAGTAAGAATAAATAAGCTAAATAGAAAAAAAAAGGTTAATTATTTAATATACTTCTTTAAAAAAGTTTACTTTTTATTTAAATAAATTAAAGAGATAAAGCTTAAGTATAGAAATATAATATAGTTAAATAAAATTTAATTTTAAAAAAATATAATTATAGGTCTTTTAACCTTATACCTAAAAGGGGTCGCCTTTATTATATATATAATTACTTACTATTTATAATTAACTTTAATTATAGTTATATTATTTTATATAATAGTTAAAAGGTATTAAGTATTTTAATTATAGCTTAATATCTTCTATTAAAGCTTTTCTATTTAAATTATTATTAGCTAATTAATAAATATTATAGCTTTATTTAAGTTAGCTTTTAATTTATTATAAATATTATATTTATTTTTAAAAAGTTTTAAAAAGGGAAAAGAGTTAAAAAGTATTAAGCGGTAATAATTTATAGCTATAATATTTAAATTTTATTTATAATAATTAGCTTATTATTATAGCTTAAGGCTTAAATAGTTTAATATATTTACTATTATAATAATATTAAATAAATATTATTTAATTAGATAAGGATAAAATTTAATATTATATTAATTAAATATATTAAGGTTAAATTAATTAAGCGATAGGTAGGTGGTTAATAGGTAAGTATTTAAGTATAGTAAGAGAATCTGCTATAGGGCCTATAGCTAATAATATAAAAAATATTCTAGTAGCGGAGGCGGCGGTTAAATAGGGCGATTTAATTAGTTGCTGGCTGCTTAGTAAATAAATGGGTATATACCCTCCGAAAATGGGTGCGCGAATCTCCGGTCTCTTAATTAAATATCAATTAGTAATTAAATTGCGTGGTCCATTCAGAAACCCCCCCTCCCCCCGGTAGGTATGGGCCTTTTTCCCATCCGTGCGCCTCGAAGGATTAGGGAGGCGGTTGCGGAGGATGGGCGATGGGTGGCTAGAGCTTCAACAACACTGGGACGGGAAGGCATAGTGTGCTGCTAAGAGCGCAGTAAAACAAAGGCCTTCTTCCATGCTGTTTCATGACCTCTGCCACTGCAAAGAAATACCTATAGGTGAGGAGAATTGTTAGTAAAACTAGCATCGAGTTCAGCATGATCGGGACAATTGTAGAGATAAGAGGGATCCCTCCGCATACATGCAAACTGCAATGCTCCTTGGAGTGCAGGACGCTGTGAAACTGCCGCAAGCAATCAGCTTTGACTGGTCAACTCTGGTCTGTTTACCGGGCGCAGCTCCTTGGCACTTACCTATTTGCCAGTTTATTATCCAGCAAAATCTCCAGTCAACTCAAAAAGGTGCCATAGCTCTTGCAATCTTGCAATTGCTTACCGTGCCGTCAACGTCAAGACCAGCTCACCACAAGAAGATCATTGTATCCCACTGCAAAACATCGTCACCCAGTACCGCGTTTCATCGATCAACTTCCCACGAATGATCCTCGCCCAGCACAGAGGTTGAGACACATACGCATCCACTAGACACTCCTTTCTACCCGACGACACTTTCAGCACCGGAGACACGAAGTACGCCTCAGACACAGTCTTGTCAACAGCCACCATCAACGTACTAGCGACCCAGCTCGCTGAGGGTACCAACACACAAATGATGTGCGGATACGAAAATGTTGTCACTGCGTGTGGGTGTTGTAGGAAACCAAAAATGCTGGTAGAGTGCAGATTAGTGGATTTATAAAGAAAACGGAGATTCGTACAGAAAAAATCGGAGGGTATACAGATACCCCCGCTAATTCCCTACGCAGCCTCCATCACCACTAAACTTTATCCAATCACCCCCCTATTAACACCACCTTAAATCAATTAATTACTAATCAGAATCAATTAATTTAACCTTAATTCCTATCTTAAATCGCTCGGATCTTATTTTCTTAGTACTGCAGCAATAGCAGAGGTACCAGATTACTCTGGTCTTAAGGCGCAATGGTAGGCCGACTATATATATTATAAATAGAACGCAAATATTACTGTAATAAACCAGCAATTAGGTGCTCTAGCGAGTATAGCAATAGTACGGTATAATTATAGTAAAGAGGATATTCGGGTATAATAGCCTTAAAGTTAATATAATAGTATATATACTAAATTGGGTGGTAGGCGTTATTTTTGCACTAGGGGCTATATATATCTGTGTACCCTCCGATTTTTTCTGTACGAATCTCCGTTTTCTTTATAAATATTCCAACAGGTGTGACACCAAGGTGGGAGCTTGGCGCTATTGCAAGAAGGCAACCATCGATCCGGGCTCTGCAATAGCCATGAAGAAATCGTGTGGCAGCGGCGAGCCACCATGGCCTTCAAGCAGAACCGGAGTTGAATATTGCCTCAAGTGCAGGCGCAAGCAGCATGAGTTGGAGAGTAAAGAACCTCCTCCGAGGTCGACTTGATGATTTCGAAGCCTCAGACAGCCTCGGGAGGCCATCGCACAAAAGTGTAGGAGGACTGATGAGGGTGGGGAAACCTTGAAATGAATTCACGGGCCGGACATCAGCGGGCAGAGTTCAATCAAAGTGTCCTGATTTGCAAGTGTTTGTTCGGCATGTTAGGCTTGTTCACTCATGGAGACTATCAATTTATTCATGCTAAATGCGCAGATGAGCGTGCATCTTCCATTTGAGTCAACGTAGCAGTTGAGCAGACTCCTATCATTAATCTTCCAGCGTGATTCATTTGATAAAGACCAGAGTAATGGGAGGAAAATGTGAATGAACAAGCCCTCCGAGTCAGGGGCTACAACCTCCCGCCCGCTTGCTGTATCTATGAAACGGGCGAACCCGCGCAACCAGTATCACGACGGTGATTCAGCTTTGTAAGCGCTGGGTTCGATTTTGTTACCAGCGGATTAGATACGAAACTTTGTGCAATCGCCGCCGAGCGGCCTGGGAGGTCGACCCGAGGGTGAGCTCGGATGACTCCTACGGACCGCAAGAAGACCTTTATATTTTTCCATCATTCATATTTTCTTCCAGCAGTGATTCTGCGCTAAGTTTTATTTACAACAACTTTCCAACCGAATACTACAGCCAAGTCCTGGACAAGTCGGAATCACGCTTGACATGCCCTCTCATGGTGGTACCCAACACTGACTATAGCGACCATATCGGCACAAATAGCGATCCAGCAGTGACTGCTAGTACAAAAGCACTACCTTTGAACCAAGACCAAGCGGCAGCTGATGTAGCTGCAGACCCGGTACCGGAACTGGTTCCATTTGTGGCGCCCCCGCCCGACGTCCCGTTGGCACTCGCGGCCTGGATTCCATCCCAGAAGTCGCACATGCTGTAGTCCACGGTCCCTATCGTGAAGTCATCCCCAACAACGTTGACTCCTGCCGAGCTGGACGTGTTATACTGAGGCCAGCCGCTGCCCGGGTTCGCGCTCGCCGCCATGCTGTCCCACGCGCCGAGCATCTTCGCCGCGAGGGCCACCTCGCCCGCGGACAGGCTGCAGGTCCCGTTCGGCTTGGGCATGTTTGCGGTGCCGTTGAAGACGAACGGGATCTCGGCCGTGTGCGTCGAGGCGAGCAGGCCCAGGGCGTAGCTCGGGATGCTGTTGTACCACGGACAGCTCAGGGTGTGGTTGAACGAGTATGTCCAAACTGGCACTCCGTCCTGGTTGGCCTGGCGGATAAACCTCCGTGTTGGACACCTGAACTGGGCATGTGTCATGACAGCCGCCATGGCTGCCAGCACAGGACCGCCGGGTGCGCCGGTGTAGTTGGATAGCGGATACGTCTCATTGACCTTCTGTGCCAGAGGGCCAAACATGCTAGTCAAGAAGCCATTGTAGTTCGTGGCGTTCAGCGTCAGCACGTTGGCTTGGTACTGGCTCAGAATGAACAAGGTGCCTTCATCGGTGGTTGAGCCTGCCACGGCCGGGACTTTGAGACCCGCTTGGAGTGGCTGCGCGGGGACGATGGTCCCGTCGACTATGGTCTCTGGCAACGATGACCCGGTGGCAGCGCTCGACGAGTTGATGGCCGAGACTGAGGCAGCGCGAACGCAGGCGATATCGTCTACGCTGCACCCTAGACCCTTGACGAAGGCCTCGGTCGCGTTCTGCGCGTCCGAAGTGGTCTGCAGCTGACCCCCTGCGCCGGACTGCATGATAGCTGCGCTGATGAGAGTGGAGGCTTGCGGGAGGCTGCTGATGATGAATGTATCGGAGGCACCTGCGGACTGTCCGAAGAGGAGCACTTTCTTCGGATCACCACCAAAGGCCGCGATGTTCTCTTGAACCCACTGCAGCCCGAGCAGCTGGTCCTGGATGCCTTGGTTGCCTTGAAGGCCTAGGCTTTTCAGCGCCAAGAAGCCCAGAGGGCCAACTCGATAGTTGATGGACACTTGGATGACCTTCTCACTAGCCGTACAGCCATCATATGTGGGATTCGAGATTCCACCAGCCTGGTTGCCTCCACCGTAGAGCCATACTTTAACCGGTAACTTCGAGTCTGACTTGGCGCTGACGGGGGCCCAGACATCCATGAACAGGCTACAGATATAAGTTAGTTGCCGGGCACGCACCAAGAATACGTGCTGCAGGGAGATGGGGCCTACCAGTCCTCTGACTTTGGGCCTGCCTCTGCGAAAGCCACATTAAACTGTGCACAAGCCGGCGGCGGCTGCGTTGCCTGTCGATTATCGAAAGTCTGGTTGTATGGCTGTGGTGGAGCAAAGCGAAGGTCGCCCACGGGTGGCTGGGCGTATGGGATACCCAGGAATGAGTTCACATCATTAGAAGGACATTTGGCCCCTTGTAGTGTGCCATTGGTGGTCTTGACGGTTGGCGCACTCTGAGCGGATACCTGGACGACAGCGCCGCCGACAATGAGGGTGAGGAATGTGGCCGTCCTCATCTTGATCATTGATTGGGCACAACCGCTTTAGATCTCAGAGTAAAATTTGAAAGCAGAAGTTGTCCACGAAGCAGCCAGCTCGTATACCACAATGGTGAGAATAGAGAGAGGTGTATCCCGGACTTAATAGGCCCCTGTGTGCTATGTTTCAATGATTATGTATTATATGGGTGTGCCAGCCATTATGTGGATGTCCCCTCAAATTTCATGGCTTGGCTGAGAAAGACCTTTGTCATGGTTCTCCGGAGAGTGCCTCAGAGGAATGCGAGCTGGAAGCATCATCGATCTATGTGACATGTCGTCGGACCTGCCCACAGAAAGCAGTGTTTTTGGGCTTGTGAGGGTCCGAGATGAAGGGGACTAGTTGCGATTGGTTCCACGGATCGAAGAGGATGCTGGAGTTCCATGCAGCATTGGGAGCTAGACAGGGAGCCTGAGTCTGTGTTAGGGCCGCTCGAAATGTTTTAGCCGCTTTCCCGTCACTACCTAGGTAGGAGCCGAGCGCGGGTGGCGTCGCGGGTGGATGCGACCTCATTGTGTGGCCAGACTCATGGTGATTAGTAAATTTAGAAAAAGAAACCGATCCCGAGGGGCAGGAGTAGGAGCACCAACGGCTTCTACCGACCGTCGCAACATTGAAGTCGATTCGCAATCGTTCTCAGGCTGGCTCGAGCCCTGGCTGCGTTCTGTGTGATAGAGATTATTGAGTTTATTCGGCGAGAAAGTGATATCTGGGCACGAAGCCGTACGCTTCGAGTTAAGCTTCATGATCCCTGGGTGGCTCCTTATACCGACGAACTATAGAACCAGCACTAGCTCCGGACCAGCACCTCCTGATCCCGGAAGGTCGCCCCAGACGGGGTTTATCACGGAGCCGTCCCAAGATCTTCATCGTAAGCTAGGGACGACTAAGGAACGCTGATCACTTGTCAGGGTCTCATCTGAGCTTTTCTCTCCGACACCCACCTCTGGCCTCCGACTCATCGACGACACATGGAGGTATCAGACGAGTTGCGAAGCTAAATGCCTCGCAACGGTTGTCAGTCAGTCACATGCTGGCTGCATGCGCACTCTGCAGGGTGATTGGTAACCCCAGATCAACCGAAGTTCCTTCAGCAGGGTTTGCTCGATGGCCCCCAAGTCGACCCCTTCATCCCGGCCCAGATCGGAGCTGCAGTCGGTCTCGTTCCGGGATGGGATATGATCCTCCGGGGGCAGCTCTCCAGCCTCGGTTCAACAACAGGATCAGCAATTTGCGGCCATCACACGCCCGTCCTATCTTGGATCCTAGACAGACGGACATTAAAGTCTCGGAAAAATATATATCCTGGTATGAGATTATGCTGACTACAAGCTTGCCTACACGTCAGCAAAACAAGGCAGCAGAAGCCTAATGTTGTTGCTGGCAACGATGAAACTACTTGGACAAACAAATTATCTGTAGTGAAGAGCTGCTTATATTCCCAACCAAACTGCCTCACGTAGATTCACGGAGGAGACGGCGATGGTTGTCATATTTATAACAATATCAATTTCCCGACTAATCGAATGCCTTTATCCTTTGTCCATTAAGTTGACCCTGACCAGCCTTGCCCACCAGCGTGAGCTACGACAACTGCGAATGAGATTTGATATGGAGGTAAACTATTACGTATGGAGCACAAACTCTCTAGGTATCCTCCTCACCACTCACGTTGCCTTGGCAGCTGACAGCAATTTACATATGTTCCGCTTGTCCATCAGGAGCAACGTGAGCCTAACTATCTACGGAGGCTAAGATCAAACAACACAGCAAGTACTAGTAGTGGACTAAAGGAAGCCGCAACAGGCTTGTCTAAATGATGTGCGATCGAGGAAGATAAGCCGTGGGCAGGCTCTGTAGATAAATAGGACAGCCACAGCCCTTTGTTTTGAGACGCCGAGATTGTATAGGTATGTATGTATCTGATCAGGCTACGCACATTCTCAGTTCACTCCTCAATCAATACCTCTTCCTCCCGCTCCCTCACCTACCTAGGTATTGACCTTTCTTTTCTGCCGTACCACATACATATGTACTGGAATCTCTTTTCCCTCAAATAGGCACAGTGCTCTGCGTGGTGATCAACTTCCCAACCTCGCCCTGTTCAAAACCGTTGCCGGGCTTTTCCCGGTCATGCAATTCGCTTGAAGCAGCCTTCAAACGGCCCGCAGCATCGTGCGTGGCGTCGAATTCAGCCAGCTGGTCGTTTGGAATCCTCTTGATCTCGTGGGTCTGCGCTCCGTTGTCAAGCTTGATGACTTCTTGGCGCAGCTGATATCCTCTCCACTTGGGAATCAACTTCGCCCAGAACCAGTAGTAGGCACCACAAGCAAACAGACTGATCGGAGGAGTTAGTCGGGCAATGTGACACGGTGAGACGCGGCGGTGCTCGGGGTTTACACTCACATTCCAATGCCGGTGACAACATAGGTGCCGTACCAGAAGCTTACATCACCGGCGTATTGCCCTCTCTCAGGAGGATACCACGGCATAACGAGCAAATACAGCTGCACCAGAATGTTGAAAATCACAATCGGTTGCCACGCCCGGAACTCGGGAGGGGGCAAGTTTGCTCGCCTGCGTCGCCACCGCACAACATATAGACCAACTGCCATCGCCAGGTTGAATGCGCCTGTTGGAAGAACCGAGAGATCATTCACTGAGTGCTGTTTCAGCAGGGTTTCCGGAAACAATGTCAAGTTGAGTGGCTCAAACTCACCGAAGTTGAAAGCATCTCCAGAGGGCAGGGCGAGGATCATCAGCGCAGTGAGGGCCCACTTCACAAAGTAGGGTCCGATGGGGGTTCCAAATGGCCTGGTTGTTACCCAAAACTTGGTCCATGGAAGAACTCCTTGCCTGAAAAGCACGCGTCAGATCAGCTGGGAGATTGGACACGTCGGCTACGCTGTGCATACCTGCCGCACTCCCGTATCATCCGCGATGCGCCCAGAGCACTTGCGATGATGTTTCCGAAGGCGCTCAGGGCAACTAGGAAGTTGAGTCCACGGACTGCCCCGCTGTCTCCAAGCACAGCCTTGAAAAACAGGGTCGCAACTGTGGTACCAGAGTTCACCAGGTCATATTTGGGCACTGAAGCATTTTCAATGTCAGAGAAATCTCGGCCGCCGGGCATATCAAGGTCCATGATGTGCACTGACCTGCAGAGTAATAGGCCACATTGGCAAACATATAAAGCACATAGACGATGAAGAGGGCCAGAAACGCATACTTGCGGAGCGACTTGACGGGGTTCTAGACTCGGGGAAAGGAATTAGCTTCTAAGTGGATGTTGCTTGGCGACTAGCTACCAGATATACCTTTACTTCATTAACGACGTTAAAGGCATTATTGTATCCGCCGTACGAGAAGGCGATTCTATAAAGTGCATTGGTCAAGCCGTAAGCCGAAGCTGCTTGTGTACCGTTGAAAGGATTCTGAAAGTTCGCAGTAGGGTTTTCGATCTTAGTATTGCCGCCCAGGACGACAAAGCCAGTCACGATGACGAAGAGGAGGGTTGCGACCTTGACGAGCCCAATCGCATTGGATAAGTAGTAGGAAAACTTCGTGTTGAAGATCAAGCCTTGTGGGCGAACCTGTCAGCTTACATGGGACCAAGGAAGCGTAACAAGAAGAGCTCTTACATAGAATCGCAACCGTGTAGCCGGCCAAGGCGATACCCTTCACCTGCCAGTCAGTCCCCTCTTTACCAGAGATGGCAAACAAATAATTTGCAAGAACTGGAGGCAGGTTCATTAGCCATCGCCCAATGACTCCACAGTCTCTACGGGGGAAAGCTCACCGATGGCGTTGCTGCTGGCAAACGAAAGTATAACACTCTGAACGGCGAAAGTTGTCGGAAAGAACCACATCGGGCGTGGGAACGCTTGTTCGAGAAAGACGACTTCGGATCCGGAGCGGCTGGGGAAGTATGCGGTGTATTCGAGATATACTGATCCTGAGGCGATGCAAACCTATATTGAAAGCCCTTGATTAGTCTCGTCCCAAGCTGAACAGGAAACTCCAAACGTACCAAGAAGCCGATAGTCCAGTATATGAAACTGAGACCAACAGATCCAGTGCCTCCCAATATGGCGGAAGCTTGGATATGTTAGCGACATCTGCATCTGGTTCGATGTGAAGGAATCTTACGCGTTGAGTATATGCCAGTGCCTATCATCATGCTGATGTTCATAAGCAGGATGGTGATAGGTCCAACAGCGTAGCCCAGAGGCGAATCGCTCTCGACCGGTGCCCCGGACGCCTCTTGGTACGTCGCAGTGGCATTGTTGCCCCCTTTCTCCCCGATGTAGGTGATACTTCCATCAGAAATCCGGCTCGCGTTATCCGCCGCCGCAACGTCCGCGTCGCCGCGACCGCTGAACGGTTTCCTCCACGACACCATGGCAGCTGTATGAACACAAGGACACGCGCAGGCACAGACCAAGGCGCTTAATTCCAGATCTTTGCAGGAGCTCTGTAGCACAGACTGACAGGTGACAGGTGCGAGGAGCTTGATCTGCATGCTTTCTCGGGATCAAGCTGTTTGGGTCTTATGGAAACTCTAACGTCTGAATGGATTAACTTTTGAGCTCCCTGCCATCTACAATTTTGCCGCAGAAAGCCCGACTCCAAGACGCTGAGCAAGCCTATCTCCACCATCCGCGGCCAGCACCTCGGGAAGTGGCTGTTGTCTACCTAGGTAGGCGCCGACGGATGCAACCAAAATCACGATATCAATGTCGGCATTGGGCGGGAGGATGATACAACCGCCCCGGAATGGCTCGTACACCCGAGCACGCGATCACCTCCGTAGGGGCATTGAGACGGGACTACCACGACATGGGGCTACACCTAATTAGATTGTTGTATGCGATGGATCGTCGCCAATGGGGATCCCCCGAATATGCATGGCTCCGGCGTGGCTATCTAAAGGGACTTGTCACTTGCCCGGGTGGTGCTTGCGCGGGATGCAGCTGTCACGGCAGATCGCGTAGAAATGGTGACATCCGGTTAGCTAAGAACATTGAAGACCGCAACCATGTCGCATTCTTGTATGCATGATCTCACTCAAGATAAGACACGAGTGCCAGTAAGTCCTTATCACTGGCTTTCCCATTCTTCCCTCTGTCGTTGCTTTCACACTTTTAACTCCAAGAAGCCCTTTACTCCCAAAACTGTTCTTCTTTTTCCCAAGTGCTTCGGTTCCCTGCTCCGCTCGTGCAGACTCGGTGGTCTCTCGAAGCGAACACTGGAAAAGCCTAGGAAATATCCTTATTTGCCTTTGTCGCATCGCACAGAAAGGAAATCGGCGTCGTAAGGTGTCAAGGTGAGCTTATCATCGGAACCCAGAACTTGGACGTAGTCTTCTTTAAACTTATTCCCAGCACAAGAGAGTTGGCTTTGGGCAGAGTAGTGAGTTAGCGGGTGAAGCTTGCAAAAGCTCTATGTGCATACACACGTACGCCACACGGGTTTGTGGCACCCCCCCCCCCCCGGGTAGGCGGGCCCATGTAGGAATCAATGCCAAGCTAGGCTTGAGGGAAGCAACTTACCGGAAGATGTAACACGTGAATGGGCGGTACGCGTCGAAGGCACTAAGTGTCATGCCAGATGGCAAGTTCCCTGGATGAAAAGTTAACAAAATAACTTTAGCATCGGAGTCACCTTCTTCAGATAGCCCATATGTTGACTTTGCTCTACAAGGGCAAGATAACCAAGGAGAGTGTACTGACAGCAGTCTGTGGTGAAAGTATCACGGAGGTCCATTTGTTGTCCACCGTTGAACCAGATCGAAGCCATTTTATTGTCGCCCATGACAACTACTCCGGTGAGCAGCATCATAGAGAGAAGTGTAGAAATGACGTTGGGCATCATGTTTTTTTGTGATTTCTGTTGGCTTGTTCTGTAGAATGGGGACAACACTGCTGGTATTGTGCTGTTACTCGTATGTTGGTTCTAGACACGCTTGTGATGTTGACTGTCCTTGACTGTTTGCTGATGAGGGTTGAGGGAATATTTGGGACCTTGCAAGGAAAACTTGTTCGATTTATATAGTCCGCTATGGATTGGTGATGGAAGGCTTTCGACCGTCACCGTCCACCACCAAGCCAGAAATCGAGTGACACTGCCCCGCCAGCTTGCCAGCTGCTGTGATGACTTACTTGGAGTGACTACTCAGCGATGTATCCAGACTGAAATGTCTGGGGCAGGCAAAGAAACCTCCCACATAGCCTTTTTGCTTACATTACAGAGATGGAGTTGGCAGTGACTGAAGCCCACTGTGGTAACCTTGGAATATCACCTATTAATTCCATCGCCAGTAGCGTTGCGAGAAGCACAACAGTCTGCATCGATGATTGATATTTAAGAACCAAATTAGTCACAACAATCACCTCTGCGGCGCTTCCTCACCTTCTGTCTTGTTGGCCCGAGTAGCTTTACACATTCTCTGACCATCAAGACAGAAGGTGAGGCGGCGTTGAAAGTTTGGGAAATTTTGACCGGATGTCAGATGTATGAGAATGGTACTGGAATGCCAAAATGACACTCCGCGACGGTAAATACTGTCACCAAGACTGTATGTGGTTAGACAGATCTGAGTTCAAGGATGTCCCCCGGCATCCATGCCGAGCTGCACAGTCTTCCTGGACACAAGGCGTCTTTGAGATGGCCAACGAGCGCAAAAGTAAGCAGTGCAGTTCTCAGACTGGGAGGGCCGTCAGACCTATCAGAGTTGATGATACGTGGGGCGCATGTTGAGAGACGGACACATCGGGGCTGAAATGTGAGTTGAATGCAAAGGTATAAATGCTCAAGATGATTCTGCTCCCCACAGACACACATGCAAAAGTTTTGAGGCCGCCATCTGGCCGAAGAGAACGGCATCAACAATTCAAAGATTTCAATCCGTACTACATGCTGCTTTAACTCGCCGAGATGATCTTCTCCAGCTCCACCGGATCCTTGACAACGCTGGTGAAGTTCTCACAGCCGTCCTTGGTTATCAGCACGTTATCCTCGATCCTCACCCCGCCAACATCCCAGTACTTGTCCAGCACGCTGACATCGATATACTTCGCCGTGGCCGGGTCCTTGAGGGCCGGGTCGATGATGAACTTGCAGAAGTAGATGCCCGGCTCGACCGTGATGACGCTGCCGGCGGGCAGGGTCCCGCGCTTCCGCAGGTACCTGAACATGGGGTCGGCGTCGGCGTAGTTGGGGTCGCCTCCCGTGTCGTGGGTGTCCATGCCCATGTAGTGCCCCAGGCCGTGGGGGAAGAAGGCCACGCTCGCCTTGCTCTTGAAGATGTCCTCCCGGTCGCCCTTGAGTATCCCCAGCTGGAGCAGGCCGTCGATGGCGATCCGGTGTGCGTTGGCGTGCACGTCGTCCCAGCTGACGCCCTCCTTCAGCATGGCGATGCTCTCGAGCTGCATCTTGAGGACAATGCCGTATATCGCGCGGCTTTCGGGGGTGAACTTGCCGCTGATGGGGAATGTGCGGGTGATGTCGGAGGCGTAGCAGTTGATTTCACACCCAGCATCCAGCAGGAGGTTCAGCTTGCCCTCAAGAGGCTGGTCGTTGCGGACGTAATGCAGGGTCGCCGCCGAGCGGCCACTGGCGACGATGGTGCTGTAGGCCTGGTTCTTGGAGCCTCTGGACACGAAATGCGACAGGAGCACGGCCTCCAACTCTGTCTCGTTCTTTGCGTGCCGGACCTTCTCCATGACAGCCTTGTGCGCGGCGGATGAGATGTCACTGGCCTTTTGGATCAGGGCCACCTCATAGTCGGACTTGACCACACGGGAGTACTCGATGGCTTCCTTGAGGATGCTCAAGTTCTTGTCCTCGAACTCGAGGAAGGTGATATGGTCTGAAACCTGGCCGGGAATCGCGTACACTGTCTTGGAGCTGCTTTTGGCGAGTTGGGAAAGGGTGGAGTTGACTTCTGTGGTGAGCGCTGCGTGGTGGACGTCGTACTGGTCGACTGCCTCAGTGGTGCTCAGGGGCAGCCCGGACCAGACGACAGACTCGGGATCCACGGGAGGAATAAAGAGGGTCGACTCGCCCGAGGCAATGTCGTAGGTATAGTGGCAGTCGGGCAGGTCACAGCCAGTCAGATAGTAGAAGTAGCGGCGTTGCCTTGAGCCAAGTCAGCAATATGATGGTGGTTGTAGCGGCTGGGGGGCTGTATGCTACCGGAAATGCTCCTCCTGATCACAGTTCTCAATCATCCTCGTCTTGCCACCCTCGAGATAGATGACACCAGTCGTGGCGCCCGGGAGCTTGGAGCGGATGTAATCGGCGACGCGTTTGGCATGGAGCTTGCCAGGGTACTTGCCCTTCAAGGTCTCTTCGTATGGCGCCATGTTGACGATGGGTCTTGGCTCAGCTTCTCCCAATTGGGGTTGAAAGAGCTGTGGTGAGGTTGCGAATGTGCGGGCCTGGCGCGGCGGAAATGCCTGGTCCTCCCAAGTCCACCTTGGAGTCGTACAGAGAGCTGTGGATGACGAAGCTCGGCGGGGCGCGCTCAAGGGATGACGGCTAGTACCGTTGAGGATCAGGACGAGACTCGGATGGACCGCGGGCGCTGTCGCTGCTTGCGTGAGTACTGGAATGCGTGTCGACCGCAGGGGAAGAAAGGTCCGCATGAGGCGGGGCAGAAAGTTGGTCCAGCTAAGGTGAGCAAGGCGTCGAGGTGAATTGGACCCTTTGTTAGACAACTGACCGTGTAAGCAGGCAAGTCACCAGGCCATGCAACGCCGAGTGGTTATCGTCGGGAAGAATTAGGCCGTCTAGCTGTCTTGCCCCGCACTGAGCTGCTGTATCTCACCCGCCCGCAGTGCCCCTCCTTCAGCAACAGCCCAGCCCTCCAAGGTTCCCTGGACCGCCGCAGGTTGATCGACGGTGGGGCTCGGAGCCAGCCGAAAACCCAGGGTCCCGCGAACTGGTCCGCAGTGTCGACCTTCGGCCTCGCACGCTGGCTGCACCCTGACTCGGATCTACACCCTGATCTGCACCCAGCTCGAGCACATATCTCAGATCTCATATCTCAGAACTCATAGCCCAAGCCTGCCACCAGCCGAGGACCTGGGGGCGTCATCGCCGTGTACGGCGTGGTCGACGTCGCTCGCCTTGAACTCGACCTCGCCCAAAACAGAAGGGTACAGGACATTCCCCGCTTGGATTCTGCGTGCACGAGTCGTCGTAAACATGTGCGTGTTTGTGTTTCCATTTGTGTGTATGTACCTAAGGTACATGCGTACGAATATATGTATATATGTAAGTATTAAGACAAATGCCCTCATGTGTCTGCTTGTGCCAATGCAAAATGTCTCCTCGCTCCTCTTTTCAAGTAGATGGCCCGCGCCGAGCCCGTAGGCACCAAGGTGTGCGTGATGATGCTTCGCTCCAAGAAGTAGTCCCCAATGCAGTATGATAGCTATGTATATGTAAGAACAGACAGTTCCCTTGGTGTGCTCTCTGTGAAACCTACCGCGCCCCGAGATCCCTGTCTCCGCCCGGGGTTGCATTCACCGTCATCTTGAGCTCCCCATCTTGAGCTCCCCATCTTGAGCTCCCCAACCAGGGGCCGTGCTTCATTAGCCCTCGACGGCCGCCTGGGGCGGCGGGTTCCTGGGCCGGGGCAGGTTCGCAAGACTCAGCCCGGGCAACGGCACCCTCCCCTGGCCCCCACCTCCGTCTGCCCCGATCCTGCTCAGGTCGGCCCCGTTCTTCATGCTTGTCCAGTGGTCCCGCAGCAGCCCCGCGCCGACCACCAGCTCGAAGCCGCAGAGGAAGCAAAAGCTGATCTCAAGCCTGGCCAGCTCCAGCTCGCTCACGCCGCCCACCTTGGCCACCTTGGCGTGCGGGTAACTGAGGTCCTCCAGCGCCTTCATGGCCACCCTCAGCCCGGCCAGGAGCAGCCTGTGGGCGTTCCTCTTGGTGACCGCGACGGCGCGCTCGTCGACGGCGAGCCTGTGGATGTAGAGACTTGTTGCGAGGTAGACGGCCGTGCTCATGGGGCAGAAGCGGTGGATGCGCAGGAGATAGTCGCTGATGCCTATAGGTGGCGGCTTCTTGCTGTAGAACTTGCGCGTGATGGCATTGTGCTGCATGTTGAGGGGCTGGCTGTTGGCACCGATGACCACGTACGGCTCGGGCGTGGAGGAGGGCGGCGGTGGAGGTACCAAGCTGTTCGGCTCGGGGCTGGGTGTGGGCCTAAGGTGCACACCATCGATGGGCTGCGATGCTGGTTGTTGCAGGCCAGGCACCGTCAGGTTCGCTGCTCGCGTCGGCTTCGGAACGGCCAGCACGGGGCCCGCCGGGCTCTGCTGGGACGAGGGCGGCGACATGGTGCCTTGGTCATCCGGCAGCGTTGCCGCCGGGCCGGGAGTGCTCCCTGCGTCCTGTGTCTGGCGCGCCAGCTCCTCCTGTTGTTCGCGCAGGCGCGTCAGGCTCTTCTCTGAGTAGTTGCGCACGATGCTCTCCTTCTCGGCCTGCATGCTCCTCATGTTGGGTATGTGTGGTACGATGGGAGGCGGCGTGGGCGGGATGTCGCCGGTGATGCGTACGAGGGCCTCAACGCCTGCGCTTAGCAGCTTCAGGGCGGCGAGCGCAGGAACCTTGAAGATGTCATCAGGTTGGGCGTTGAGCTGTGGAGAGGTTATCGGTTGGAGGTCGGGCGGGGGCGGCTGGATGACCAGGACGGGGTCGGTCGAGGGCTTGGGTGGCGGCGGAGGGGACTGCCGCACGGAGGAGCAGTCGCTGGACTCATGTTCGGGCTGTGCTTGTTGGCCCCCACCGTCGTGGGGATTCGGCGACATGGCTGGGTTCGTTCTTTTCTACACCGTGACCTCGGTGTCGGCGAAGGACGGCGACAGCTGCGGAGCGAGCTCGTGTATCGCCCACAAAATTACGGCGAGTATAGCACAGAGCTTTTGTCTGCGCGATCTGGATACGATGCGCAGCCAGGTCTAGACGGCTGTGAGGCCGGCCGCGGTGTCTGCGCTATCCCGTTCCACCTTTCTTCTTCTTGCTTCCTCGTCGTGTGCCAGTTTGCCAGCCAGTGGTTGACCCAGTGACTGTGCGAGCTCGCGAGTGGGGGTCGTGGTGGCTCTGCCTCGTCGAGGGTGGTGGTGGTAACAAGGATGAAACTGTGTCGTGCGTCGTGTCTGTTGTGGACTAGGAGGGCCAGGGCGGTTGATCTCTTTTCCTGCTTCTGGATAAGTATATCGAAGCAGGACTGCTCATGGTCTCGTGGTGTCGGCGTCTCGTCGTCCCGTCCTAGGTGGATCAATCCACCTGCTTGCTGTCTGTCGGCTGGCCCGAGGCTGGACGGCCGAGTCGAGCTTGCAACTATTCAGGAGGGTTGGGATGGTGAGGTCGAGGAAATCCAAAATACTTGAGAGTCGAGGAGGTCGAGTGGCCAGGAGAGATAAAGAGAGGCAGAAAACGGTGCGAGAGAGGACCTAGTAGAGTCGAGACCGTGGCTGTTTGGGATGGGTGTGGAAAAACGAAGCCGAGGCGGGCCAGGTGCAGGGCTGGGGGTTTAGGTGGAGGTGGAGGTGCAGTGGAGGTGCAGGTGCAGGTGCACACTGGCTGAAGTGGGGTGGCAGGGGTGAGGGGTACAGTAGGAGTGGCAGCGAAATGAATGGGTGATGGGGATTGGGGGCAGCGGGCAGTGGGCCCGCCAGGTCGGCGAAATAACACAGCACAACACAACACAAGTAGAGGGCGACACGAGACGAGAACGATCAATGAGGATCGCAATCGCAAGCAATTGCCAACAAGCTGATCCTGGCTCCCGAGGAAGAAGCAGAAGTAGTGGGAGAATGTCCAAGAACAATAAAAGATAATGAATGGCCAATGGTCAATGATCTAGAGGCGGGTCAGTGTTCTGGCCTGGTCTCTTGTTCAAATGCTTGTCTGCTGCTTCCTTTGTCCGCTCCGGGCCAGGACAGGGCAAGGGCAGGATGGCCACATGCACCAGCACTCGACGGGAACGGGAACGGCAACGGGGAGCAAAGAGCGGCAATTTCAAGCAACAGATGTGAGAAGGGTTGCTTGTTATTTCCTGGGAGGGGCGAACTGGCAAATTGGCAATTTGCTTGAACATGAGTTTTATTAGTTCTGGATCATATGGGTCATATGAAGGGTATCGACCAGCCAGCCAGCCAGCCAGCCAGCCAGCCAGCCAGCTCAACAACAGTCACAGCAACGACGGCAGAGGCAAAGACAGATAGACTACAGCGACAGCGACAACGCCACCAGTGCAACTGTAAGTGGATCGAGCTGCAGGCCCGGGCATGGGTTGTGAAGATCGAGTATCCAGGATCGAGGCTACGAGGGTGCAGTGAACATTCGATTATGGATGCAAGACGGTGCATCTGTCTATCTACCATACCATAACATGCCAGGATAGATAACTTTTACAGCTTTCAAAAGTACACTCATAGAAAAAGGACCGCAAAATATCTATCAAGACACGAGGTACACGATATAATACACAACATAGAGATGGGCAGACGCGGTTCAAAGTTGATCACACGGGCTGATAGCACTAACAAGCCTAGACACCGGCTACAGCCTGGCTGGCACCTTGCAGCTGCCCCTCACTCTCACCTCTGGGCTGCTTCTCTCCAGCTCCTCCGCTCCTCCGCTCCCCACTGGCATTGGCCCAAGCTCCCCTAGGACCCCTAGACATGCAGAAACCCGACACGAAAGACGCCGTGACACCAGACTACATATACACAAAAGATCACCAGGTCTAGTTCTACTTCTAGTCTAGTTGGTCGGGGCGGACAGAGAGCTGCAGGGCCCGTGTCTCTCGGTGGCAAACCAACCGCCACCGTCGTCTTGAAGATAACAGCCCTCAGGATCCATCCTCTTGGGCTTCTCCGGAATTCCCGCCATCCCACCTCGCCATGCTAGTTTAATATCTATTTGTTTATCTAGTCTGATGTAGTCTATCTATGTGTTACAGGCTGTTGAGAGAAACGATCTGCACTACTAGCAACAAGCTGCTGAGAGACCTGTCAGTTACCTAGGTATCGCTCTTTCTCTCGGCGATTGTTATTCTACCAGTCCATGCCCTCCGAGTCTTCGTGAATCATTTTAGCAATGATTGCTATATCTCGAGCTGTATGTGTCGGCAGTCACGTTGGAGGTAGCACGTGACGTAACAGGCCTTTTAAGGTTCGTTACTAGCTAGCCCCTATTATAATAGATTCTAGTTAATAATAACACCCAGAATCCAACCTATTTTGCTATTACCATATATATACGTTATAAGCCCTACTAATATTAATTAGTAGTTATTAGATTATAAATTTATAAGGTAAAAGAGATATACCCTATAATAATTCCCTATACCGTATATTCTATTATACGGCTATATACTATATAGTAAAAATCGTTATAATAAGCCTTTTTAAGAAATTAAACTCCTTAAATAACTTTTATAAAAATTAAATTAATTCTTAACTTTCCCTATAATTTAAGGTTATATATTTATTAAAAATATTATAAAATATATATTATATATATTTAAAAATTCCTTTAAAACCTTAAAACCTTTAAATTTAAAAAAAGTAGTTATATAATTATATATTAATAACTTTATTTATTACTATTTAAGGCCCCTAATATTTCCTTTATATAAACTATTAATAAACTATTAACTTATATATTATTATTAACTTTTATTTTATTAATTTAATTATTAAAATATAACTATTATTTCTATTTAATATTTAGTAAAACGATATATAACCTCTTTTATATCGGTTAAACTATTTCTATATTAATTTATATAATTATTATTACTTTTAAATACTTAATAAAATAAGCTTTATTATTTCTATATTAATCTATTATTTTTTTATAAACCTATTTTCTAATAAAATATAAACTTAATTAAGTATTATTACTATTTAATATTCTATTTTAAAATAAAAAGATTATATAAATATTAACCTAAATATTAAGAAATAATATTTATTTAATTAAATATAGCTAGCAATATATTAAAAGATTAAAATAATTTAAACTTTATAAAAGGTTATAAATTTAAAGATTTATTTAAAACTACTTTTTTAAATTTAATATATAAAGGATTTATTAATATTAAACTATAATTTATACTATTTAATAAAAATAAACTAATAGTATACCTTATTATATACTTAGCTAATATACTTTTAAGCTATACTTAATAAATACTTTTTAATAATAATTTATTTTATATATACCGGGAGAATTATAATTAATAAATATAGAAAATATTTATTAAATTACTAATATTTTACCGGTAAATATTAAAAATCTTTTTATATATAAAAGGTATATATATAAGATAGAATAATCTACTTATAGTATTATAATTATATTAATTAATATAAGCGAAAGATAAATTATCTTAAAATATAAATAAACTTTATAATATTACCTTTTTTCCTAAATTAAAGATAAATAAAATTTATAATAAACTTTTATATTAACCTTAATTACCCTTTATCGTTAAAAATATACTAAATCCTTTTAAACCTTTTAAATTATTTAAACCTTTTATATTACCGGGTATACTACCGCTACTTAACTTTATAAATAATAATTTACCTTTAGCTCTATCTTTTAAATAACTTTTATTATAGCTTAATATCTTATAGCTATTAATTAAGATATTAATACTATTTTAATTTAATTAAAATTAGTAAAACTTACTATATCCGGTATAATTATAATAGTTTAATTAACACTTAATATAACTATTTATATTTAAGTATAACCTATATATATATCTGCCCCCTTAATATATAAAAAATTAAAAGGTTAACTTTATTAAGTTAATATAGTTTATTAAAACCTTTAAACGGAAATAAAAATATACCGGGAATTTATATAACCTATTAAATAATAAAATAAAAATATTTTTTAATATTTATTTTTATATTAAAATCTATTTAAATTAATTCTATATAGTATTTCCTTAAATACTTAAAGACTATACGGAATATTACTATCTCTATTATATAAATAGAACTAATATATTTATAATAGCCTATATAAAAATTAAAACCTATTTCGATATAAAAATTAACTATTATTATTATTATATAGATTAGATAATAATAATATTTAATTAAATTAAATAATAAAATTCCGATAAAAACTTATATAAAGTTTTTTAAATTATATTTAATAAATTATAATTTTATTAATAAGCTTTTAGCCCCGAATATATTAAGAAAGATAACCTTTATATAACTGTTATTAAAGTATATTATAGTATCCGAAAATTAAAAATAATATTATTTAAACCAGTTTAACTTTATAAAAAACTATTTATAAACCTTAAATTAATAATCGAGATATAATTTAACTAAATTACTAATATTTATATTTAAAATTAATACTATATTAACCGCTAATATAATAATTAAAATAAAAAAAAATAATTATTATTTTTAACTTAATAAAATAGATATAAATATTAATAATAAGGTTTTAATTTTAGCTATAAAAAATATAATAATAAATAATAATAGAAAAAGAAATATTTTATTTATAAAAAAAGGGATATTAATCGATAAAATATTCTATAAAAGAATAGTAATTAGTAAAATAAAATTATTTAACTTAATATAAATATAACGGTTATAAAATTAATAATTTTGCTATATTTTTAATTAATTTTAAAGGATATAAAATTAATAATAAAAAAGAAAAAGAAGATAATAGAAATTTTTATAAAAATATAAAGAAATTAAATAATAATTAATATAATAAAGAAGAAGTTAATTTTTTAATTAATAATATATTTATATATTAGTTAATAAGTAATAATATTTATTATTACTATATAACCGATATTTTAATAAATTAATTTATATTAAAAGATAAATACTTAAAAATATAATTTTAAAATATTTTATTTAATATAAAAACTTTAAAAATATTAATAGTAGAATATAATTAATTCTTTACCCTATAAAGATAAAACCTAATATATATAATAAATAAATCTAAAATAAGCTATATTAAGATAAGGTTTAATAATAATAATATATTTAAGTTTATTAAAGCTATAAATTTAAAAATACCGATTAGAAATATAACTTTTTATATAATAAAAATACTTATACTATTTTTACTTTTTTTAAAAAATATAAATTAATTTAATATCTATTATAATAATATAACTAATTAACTAATAAATAATTAAGCGGATAGTTAAATAATTATTATACCTATTATATAAAAATAGGGATATTTATAGTTTTTTTTTAAATAATAAGATAAATATTACTTTCTTTTTTATAAAACTTAAGATATAATACCTATATAAAAGATTTAGCTACCTTATAACTAACTAATTATATTATATATTTAAAAAAGCTAGATATATAAATATTAATAAAGATATTATAAAAGTAATTATTAAGGCTTACTATTAATATTAATTAAATAATTTTATATTATACCGATTTAAATTTATATTATAAAATAATTAGGAATTTAATTATAAAATCTTAATTAATATTATATACCTAAGCAAATATTTAATATTTTATATTATAAATTAGGCTATAATATTTTAAGGTATATAATTTTTAATTTTAATAATAATTAAAATTATTTAATAGATATTTAAAAAATTATAGATTAATATTTATTAAGGCCCTTTAGATATTATTTTATATAATATTAATATAAATTTTATATTAGCTAACTTTTAAATAAAAGTATAAATAATAGAGATTATTTATAAATAAGTTTTAATAAAGGTATATTAATTTATTAGAAAAGTTAAAAGATATTATTAATTATTAAAGTAAGTATATAATATTTTATATATAAAACTTTATAATAGTATAAATAACGGTATTATTTTATAAATAGCTATTAAAGCTATTAATAATATAGCAGGTTTAAACGGTTTAATCCTAATATTGCTTATATTTAAAGTATACTTATAAGTATTATATAATTTACTACCTTTACCGTTAATTATAAAATAGGCTAAAGTAATTTTAAAGGTAATAAAGGTATTAAGAAAAATAATAGTAAAAAGATAAATTTATAATATTTTAAATACCTAAAATAGCTTTATTATTAAAATAAACCTACCGTTATAAAATAAAGTTTATATTTAAAAAGAAAAGAAAGGTTAAAAAAGCTCCTATAAGATTATTTTAATTAATAGTTATAATACTATATTAGATATACTTAAAGGCTTAATAACTTTCCGATTAATAATAATTTAGCTATATTATTATAATATTAAAAAGCCCGAATAATTATTATTATAATTAAAAGATTTAATATAATAATTATTATTATAGCTATAATTTCCGGAAATTAAAAACTATATTATAATAGCTTATATAATATATAAAGAAATAAATAATATTAAATTAATATTTAAACTTTGGTAAAATAAAGTTATTATAATATTTAGTTTACCCTTTAAATATTTAAACTAATTAAAAGTAATTAACCTTATTAGGAGAAAAGTTTTTAAATTTAAATGTTTTAATTATAAGACTTATAGGCATTATTAACTCTTTAAATTTTATATAGTATATAAGATTAAAGATAAAAATAATAAGCTATATAAAAAGTTAAAGCTTATAATTTAAAAATATAACGATAATAAAAAGAATTCTATCTTTACTTAATTACTTATAATCTAATATATAAGTTAAAAATTAATTTTTTTAATTATATTATTACTTTTATAATAAGAGAATATATTACTTATATTAAGGAATATTATTTAAATATACTTATAAGTAAAGTTTAAGCTAATAATAATAATTATTATATAGCTATTTTAATAATTAAAATAATAGTATTTAAGGAATATAATTATTAAAATAATTTACCTATTTTATAGTATTATAAAAGCTAATATTTATTAGTTTAATATATATTAAAAATATTATAAATAGAAATTTAATATAAAATGCTTAACCTATAATTTTTACCTTTTAATTATTAAATTTAAAGAATATTTCGGCCTTATAAGTATATAAATTAATAATATACTTATATTAGCAATATTAAAATTTATTAAAAAGAAAGGAATAGAACTTTAAGCTGCTAAATTCTATATAAAATTAAAAACCTAATTAATTTTTAAATACCTTATAAATTTTAATAATACTTATTTAACCTTAAATACTAATATATTTATAACTATTCGATAAAAAGGTTAAGATATAAAGTTAGCTATTATCGATATAATAGCCGTTAACTAAGTATAATAATACCTTAAATAAAGAATATAAGAAGTATATATTGCTTTAATTTATTAATTTAAAGTATTATTTAATCTTTTTATAACGGCTTAAATATAAAAACTTAATAAGGATAATTATAAATAAATTAATAAATAATTATTATAATAAATAAAGCATTAATTATAAAAATTAATATATATATTATTAAACCTTTTTATAATAAAGATTTTTATTTTTATAAACGAATTATTTATAAATAATAAGGATTTAATATTATAATTAAGCTATATTATTATTATTATAAATAAAAACTATTTAAATAATTATTAAAGCTTTTTAATAACCGGAAATATTATTTATTAATTATTTATAAAGTATAAAAAAGTTATAAGAAA
>JALPVH010000163.1:0-121572 GCA_023242295.1 Diaporthe ilicicola | reverse complement strand
TTAAATTTAACGTTTTATAAATATATAATTAACTTTAAAAATTAAATTTAATTAGCTTTATAATTATTAAAAAGTTTTTTTATAAAGATTTAAAAGTTATAAAAATTAATTTAAGCTATTTTATAATATAATAGCTTAATATTAAATTATTAATAATAACTTATATAATTTAATAAAACCGGCTATATAATTAGCTAAATATTTATATTAATAGTTAATATATATATTAATATATTTAAAAAAGTTAAATTTATATAGCTTAATAACTAGAAATAATTTATAGCTATTAAATATATTAATATAAGAGGTAAATATCTCTTTTAAATATAAAGTTAAAAAACTTATAATTATACTTTTATAAATTAAATTTTATTTAACTATATTATATTTCTATAATTAAGCTTTATCTTTTTAATTCATTTAAATAAAAGGTAAACTTTTTTAAAAAAGTATATTAAATAATTAACATTTCTTTTTATTCGACTTATTATTTATCTTTACTTTATAAATAATAAACCTTTCTATTTCTTTAAAATAAACCTTATATATATTTAAGATAATAATAAATATATCGATTTATTTAAATAAAAAACCCTTTACGTAAATAAAGATTTATTTATTATAAATAAAGTTTATTTCTATAGCTATTTATAATAAAGCTATTAAATCTATATATTTAAATAATAGAATATAGTAGCTTTATTTAATATATATAAGTGTTAACTTAAGCTTAACTAGTAGTTATCTCGGTTTTAATAGCGTAGTAGGCTAAATAATTATTTTTAAATAGTTTTATAATATAGCGAAATTAGGTTATAATAGGTATATATTTAAGTAAAGCTAAAACCTTTAAAGTAACAGCGGCTTTTTAATATCGCTTATTTTAAATAACTTAAAAGCTTAAGTTATATAATAATAACACTTTTATATATTAAAATTAATAATGCTTAACAGCGTTAAATTAAGTTACTTATAGCTTATAATAACTTTAACCTTAATAAGCTAATAGCTTATTAAAAGCACCGGTATAAATATAAGATTAAGCGCGGCTTAATATTATAGCTATTATCGTAAAATAGCGGCTTTTAACTATAAATAGCCTTATAAAAGATTAATAAGTTATTATAAAAACTTTTATATAATAAAACCTATTATATTAATCTTAAAAGATATATTATACCTTATTCTTTTTAAATAGTTATTATTATTCTAGCTTAATAGGGAAACTTAAATAAATATAATAGTAGATAAAAGGTAAATATATTTTATTATTTAAAATTATTAAAGCTATTTATTATTTTATTAATTAAATTAAAAAGATAAAGTTTTTATAAAATTAAAAACTTTTTATATTTATATAGAAATAAAATAATAGTATAATTAATTTAAAATAGCTTTAATATTTTAATAAATATTTTAAACTATAAAAAATAGCTATATATTAAATACTTATTTTAAATAGCTATAAAAGCTATATATTAGCTAAGTTTATATAATATTATAAGAATAATAATATTATTTTTATTAATATATTATTATATTAACTATTTTATTTATTTAAATTCTCTTATTAAGCTAAAATAATAATAAATATTTAAAGAAAATAAGGTATAATATATTTTTAAATTAATATAATAAGTTTTACTATATAAAGCTTTTTATAATAACTTATTAATTTTTTATAAGCCTATTTATAATTAAAAGCTACTATTTTATATTAATAGCTATAGCGTTAAGCCGCGCCTAAATTATTTATATTAATACTTTTAATAAGCTATTAGCCTATTAAAATTAAAGCTATTATAAGCCGCAAGCTAATTTAACGCTATTAAGCATTATATAAAGTATTAAAAATATAAATAATATAAAATATAAAATATAAATATAAATATAAATATAAAGAATTTAAAAAATATAAATATAAATATAAATATAAAAATTTTTTAATATATAAATATAAATATAATATTTTATATTATAATATAAATATAAATATAAATATATTTTTAAAATAAATTTATATAATCTTAATTTATAAATAATTAATATTATAAAGTAAACTTAGCCCTTTAAAATAACCTATTTTATTTTTTTTAATTTAATTATATATTAAAGATATAAATATTAATATAAAGCTTAAAGTTATTAAATTATTTAGTTAAGCCGGCTAGGCCTGGCCTTAAAGGCCTATTTAGAGTTATAATATATATTTTATATTTTATATTTTATATTTATATTATAATATAAATATAAATATAAATATAAATTTAAAAATAAAAATATATAAAGCTTAAAACTAAATAATAAATATTATAAAGGAAATTTAAACTTTAAAAATAGCCTATTTATTTATCTTTAATTTAATTATATATTAAAGGAAAAAATACTATTAATAAATAAAAAAATTATTCTTAAGCTTAAATAGGCCTTTAAAGCTAGGCCTAGCCGGCTTAATTAAATAGCTTAATAGCTTTAAGCCTTATATTAATATTTATATCTTTAATATATAATTAAATTAAAGAAAATAAAATAAGCTATTTTAAAAAGCTAAGTTTACTTTATAATATTAATTATTTATAAATTAAGATTATATAGGTTTATTTTTAAAATATATTTATATTTATATTTATATTATAATATAAAATATTATATTTATATTTATATTTTAAAAAATTTTTATATTTATATTTATATTTATATTTATATTATTTTTTATATTTATATTTATATTTATATTTTCTAAATTTTAAATATTTATATTTATATTTATATTTTATATTTTATATTATTTATATTTTTAATACTTTAGGCCTACTTAAGCTTAAGAATAATGTTTTTATTTATTAATAGTATTTTTTCCTTTAATATATAATTAAATTAAAGATAAATAAATAAGCTATTTTTAAGGTTTAAATTCCTTATATAATATTTATTATTTAGTTTTAAGCTTTATATATTTCTATCTTTAGATTTATATTTATATTTATATTTATATTATAATATAAATATAAAATATAAAAATATAAATATAAATATAAATATAAATATAAATATAAAATATAAATATAAAATATAAAAATATAAATATAAATATATATATTTATATTTTATATTTTATATTTATATTTTATATTATTTTATATTTTATATTTCGAAAATATAAAATATAAAATATATATTATAACTCTAGCATTATATAAAAGTGTTATCGCTATATAACTTAAGCCTTTAAGTTATTTAAAATAAGCGATATTAAAAACTCGCTATTACTTTAAAAGTATTAACTTTACTTAAATATATACCTTTTTAATAAAATTAAGCGATATAACCTTATTTTATAAAACTACTTTAAAATAATTATTTAAGTTATTACGCTACTAAAACCGAGATAACTATTAGTTAAGCTTAAATTAATATTTATATATATTTAAAAGCTTTTTAAGCGAGTTTATAGCTATAGTTAAAATAGATAGATAGGGCTACTATATTTTATTATTTAATTATATAAATCTAATAGCTTATAAATAGCTATAGAAATAAACTTTAACTATAATAAATTAATCTTTATTTAAATAAAAAGTTTTCTTTTATTAAAGTAAAGAAATATAAAGATAAAAACTCTCTCTTATTTAAATAAATTACTATATTCATTATTACTTTAAAGCTATATAAGGTTTATTTTAAAGAAATAAAAGAATTTATTACTTATAAAGTAAGAATTAATAATAAGCTAAAAAAGAATAAAAGATTATAAATTTAATATACTTTTTTAAAAAGGTTTACCTTTTATTTAAATAAATTAAAAAGAAAGTTTAATTATAAAAATATAATATAGTTAAATAAAGTTAAATTTAAAAGAAATATAATTATAAATCTTTTAACCTTATACTTAAAAAGAAATATATTATTATATTCTTTTTATTTATTTTAACTATTAAATATTATATTATCTTAGCTATTTAAGTATATATATAATAAGAAACTTAAGTTTTTTATTTAAATATTTATTATTTATATTATTAAGCTTTAGTTTTTATTATTTTTATTATAGCTTATAATAAAGGTTTTATAAAAAAAAGCATTATAAATTTAAGTTTTAAAAAGCTAAAACTTCTTTTTAAAATTTAAATATTATTATTTTTAAACTAAATATTTACTTATAAACTTTATTATAATTTCTTTTTATATTTCTTTTAAAATAAAAATTATAAATATTATTTACCCTTCTAGGTATAAGGTTAAAAGACCTATAATTATATTTTTTTAAACTAAATTCTATTTAACTATATTATATTTCTGTAATTAGGCTTTATCTCTTTAATTTATTTAAATAAAAGGTAAACCTTTTTAAAAAAGCGTATTAAACGATTAACCTCCCTTTTTCCATTTAGCTTATTTATCCTTACTTTATAAGCGATAAACTTATCTATTTCTTTAGAATAAACCTTATATATCTTTAAGGTATTAATAAATATATCGATTTATAGGGATAAGGAAGGGTTTTTATCTTTACACTTCTTTACCTTAATAAAAAAACTTTTTACCTAGGCAAAAATTTACTTATTATAAATAAAGTCTATTTCTATAGCTATTTATAAGCTATCAGATCTATATATCTAGATAATAGAATATAGTAGCCTTATCTATCTGTTTTAACCGCAGCTATAAACTCGCTTAGTGGGGTCTTAGGCGCGTGTAAGTGGTGGTTTAAGCTTAACTATTATCTCGGTTTCGGTGGCGCGGCAGGCTAAATAATTGCTTTTAAGTGGTCTTATAATATAGCGGAAAAGGTTGTAATAGGTATATATTTAAGTAAAGCTAGAACCTTAGTTAAGGTAATGGCGGCTTTTTAATATTGCCTATTTTAAGTAACTTGCTTAAGTTATACGGCGATAGCACTTTTATATAATACTTAACGGCGTTAGACTAGCTTATAGCCCGTAATAGCTTTAACCTCGATATACCGGCGCGAATAGACTAGGCGTAGCCTAACGCTACAGCTACTAGCGCAGAATGGCGGCTTCTAACTATAGACGGGCTTATAGAAGATTAATAAGTTACTATAAAAAGTCCTATATAGCAAAACCTACTATATTAATTTAAAAGATATATTATATCTTATTCTTCTCGGATACTTACTATTGTTCTAGCTTAATAGGGGAATTTAAATAAATAAAATAGTCGATAAATATTATTTAATATTTAATATATTATATAATAATTTAGTTTTATTAAAAATAAAATTTTAATACATTAAGATAGCTTTTTTCTATAAATCCTTAAGGCTATTAATTAGTTAATAAAGGGTATATAAATAATAATATATAAACTTATTATTTTTAAGAATTAAATCTATATATTTTAAAATATTAACATAATATTTTAAGTATTATAAAGATAAAAAATAGAAATATAGTTTTAAAGGTTATTTATTATTAAAAGATTTTATTAACTATTTTATTTATTTAAGTTTCTTTATTAAATTAAAATAATAATAAATATTTAAAAAGAATAAGGTATAATATATCTTTTAGGATTAATATAATAGGTTTTATTATATAAAACCTTTTATAGTAACTTATTAATCTTTTATAAGCTTATCTATAATTAAAAACTGCTATTTTATATTAATAGCTATAGTATTAAGCTATACCTATTTATACCGGTGCTTTTAATAAGCTATTAGCTTTAATATAAACCGGTTTATTAAGGTTAAAGCTATTGCAGGCTATAAGTAACCTAGTTTAACGCTATTAAGCATTATATAAAAGTGCTATTACTATATAACTTAAGCCTTTAAGTTATTTAAAATAAGCGATATTAAAAAGCTCCTATTGCCTTAACTAAGGTTCTAGCTTAAATATATACTTATTTAAAAAAACTAAGCGATATAACTTTATTTTATAAGACCACTTAAAAGTAATTATTTAGCCGAAACCGAAATAACTATTAATTAAGCTTAAACTATTACTTATATATATTTAAAACTTAGGTAAAGCTATTATTATATTTTATTATTTAAATATATAGATCTAATAGCTTTATAGCTATAAAAATAAACTTTAAATATAATAAGTAAATCTTTATTTAAATAAAAAGTTTTTTTTATTAAAGTAAAGAAATATAAAAATAAAAACCCTTTTTTATTTAAATAAACCGATATACTTATTATTATTTTAAAAAGATATAAGATTTACTTTAAAGAAATAAAGATATTTATTCTTTATAAATTAAAGATTAATAATAAGTTAAGAAAGGAATAAAAAGTTATAAATATAATATACTTCTTTAAATAAAATTTACCTTTTATTTAAATAAATTAAAGAAATAAAGCTTAATTATAGAAATATAATATAGTTAAATAAAATTTAATTTAAAAGATATATAATTATAAGTTTTTTTTAACTTTATATTTAAAAGGGTTTAAAGACTTTATATAATTATTAAAAATATAAAATAAAAAAAGCGGCTAGCTAATAAAATAGCTAATAATAATAAAAGGATAAGCTATAATAAATTAATAAATTAATAAATTAGTAATTATAGCGAGATTAAATATAATATAAAAATATATAAAAAAGATATCTCTTTTAAATATAAGGTTAAAAGACTTATAATTATATTTTTTTTTAAATTAAACTTTATTTAACTATATTATATTTTTATAACTAAGCTTTATTTATTTAAATAAAAGATAAACCTTTTTAAAGAAGTATAATAGATAATTAACCTCTCTTTTTTTATTTAACTTATTATTTATTTTTACTTTATAAGTAATAAACTTATTTATTTCCTTAAAATAAATCTTATATATCTTTAAAGTAATAATAAATATATCGATTTATTTAAATAGAAAAAAGTTATTATTTTTATATTTCTTTACCTTAATAAGAAAACCTTTTACTTAAGTAAAAATTTACTTATTATAAATAAAGTTTATTTTTATAGCTATAAAGCTATTAAATCTATATATTTAAATATTATACTTAACAATAAAATATAATAGCTTTACTTAAGTCTTAAGTATATATAAGTGCTAGTTTAAGCTTAACTATTATTTTAGTTTTAGCTAAATAATTACTTTTAAATAGTTTTATAAAAAAGGTTATAATAGATATATATTAAAGTAAAGCTAAAACCTTAGTTAAAGTAATAGCGGCTTTTTAATATCGCTTATTTTAAATAACTTATATTTAAAGGCTTAAATTATATAGCAATAGCACTTTTATATAATGTTTAACGGCATTAAATTAGGTTGCTTATAGCTTATAATAGCTTTAACCTTAATAAGCTAATAGCATTAATATAAATAAGTATAGCCTAATGCTATAGCTATTAGCGTAGAATAGCGGCTTTTAATTATAAATAGGCTTATAAAAGATTAATAAGTTATTATAAAAAGTCTTATATAGTAAAACTTATTATATTAATCTTAAAAGATATATTATACCTTATCCTTTTTAAATATTTATTATTATTCTAGCTTAATAGGTAAATTTAAATAAATAAAATAGTTAATAATTAATTAAAAAGATATAAAAAATTTTAATTAATTAAAGTTTAAATAAATTATAACTTTTAAGCTTAATTAATATTAATTAAATAGTTTATATTAAAAATAAGTTGTTTTAAATTAATATTATAGCTATTTCTATCTTTTTAAATTAATTAAGTTAATTAAATTAATTAAAGATAAATAGTTTAAATTAATTAATATTTATAAATACTAATCTTTATTAATTTATTCGCTTTTAAGGGTATTAAAGTTATTAAAAGTTAATAGTTTTAATAAAAATATTTTATATAATAATTTATTTTATATAGTGGTAAACTATATTAACTTTAATAAAAGTATTTTATATAATAATAAACTATATTAATTATTAAAAAAAGAGGGTTTATAAAGTATAAAAAAAAATTATAATTAAATTATAATTAAACTTATTAAATTATTTATAATTATCGGTAATTATATATAATCTTATAGTAACTTATAAAATTGTTATTAGTTGTCTGCTAAGTTGGCTATCTATAATGCGTGCTCCGAAGCCAGCTGGTTGACAGTTGGTTGCCATCTGCCAGCGCCCGGCCTTCCCGACCTTCGCCCGGAAGTTGTATGCCGTGGTCACCACTTTTTCTTTCTGAGATCCAGTCCAGATCCTGATATCAAAGCCCACAACACATCGTCCTGAAATCACGGAGCCAACAAAAAATGGCCCTGCAGATCTCGCAACCCATCACCCTGCCTTCGGGTCTCGTCCTGCCCAACAGGCTTGTCAAGGCCGCCATGGCAGAGAACATGGCCGGCTCGGCCACGGACTACCTGCCGGACGATGCAATGAAGCGGTCCTACTCGGTCTGGGCAGACGCAGGCTGGGGCATGATCCTGACGGGCAACGTGCAGGTCGATAAGAAGCACCTCGGCCAGCCGCGCGACACGTCCATCATCGAAGACGAGGCCAAGCAGCTCGAGTCGTGGAGGGCGTGGGCGAGGGCGACCAAGGGCCCGGAGGGCAAGACGCCGGCGATCGTGCAGATCAACCACCCGGGGCGGCAGTCGCCGGCGGGGGCCGGGACGAGGGGCTTCTTCGCGAAGAGCATCGCGCCGTCGGCCGTGCCGCTGGTGCTGGGCCCGGGCCTGCTGGCGAGGCTGGCGTCGGCCGTCGTCATGGGCACGCCGCGCGAGATGACGGTCGCGGAAATCGAGGAGGTGGTGTCCCAGTTCGCGAGGGCGGCCCGGCTCAGCGCCGACGCGGGCTTTGACGGCGTCGAGCTCCACGCCGCCCACGGCTACCTGCTCGCCCAATTCCTGAGCCCAAAGTCCAACAGAAGGACGGATGCGTACGGTGGCACCCCGGCCAAGTCGGCCAAGATTGTGGCTGATATCATCCGGGCCGTGCGCGCTGTGACGCCCGAGGGCTTCACCATCGGGATCAAGCTCAACAGCGTCGACCACCAGTCTGAGTCGGCTTTGAAGGATTGCATCGAGCAGCTGCAGGTGATCAGAGAGGCTGGCATCGACTTCTTGGAGGTTTCGGGTGGGACATACGAGGATCCTCTGGTGAGTGTGGTGCATGATCTCTTCCCTCTCGCACAATCAATCTCTCCACAAGAGTGAAGTTCGTGGATTACACCTTGAGATCTGACTTCAATCCGCTAGATGATCACCGGTGGCAAAGATGTTGAAGAGAAGTCGGATCGGACCAAAGCCCGTGAGGCCTTCTTCCTGGAATTCGCAAAGGCTATCCGCCATAAGTTTATTGATCTGCCACTCATCGTCACTGGTGGCTTCCGGACACGTCAGGGTATGGAGGCTGCGGTTGCCGAGGGCGGCTGCGATATGGTTGGCCTCGGCCGACCTGCGGTCATGAACCCCAGATTGCCCATCAACCTCGTCTTCAACAAGGAGGTCAAGGACGAGGACGCCAGGTTGTATCTGAAGAAGGTCCCGGTGCCGTGGCTCGCAAAGGTGATCGCGCCTGGTGTTGGTGCTGGCGCTGAGAGTGTGAGTTCACATCATGTCCTGTTTGGGATTCATTGTGGCTTTGATCTATGAATTCATGCTGACATTTGCTCTCAACAGGCATGGTACGGTGCACAAATAAACGAGATGGCTCAACTGTAGATTTTGGACTTGCACAAAGTCTGAAGATCAATTTACACCAAAGGCCCTGCGTGGCCTTTTCGGACTGTAGAGGCAACAACCCGTTGTACTGGTACTGCATTGATTTCATATAGATTTAGATATCATAGACCTGGTCATTGGTGTTTTGGAGATTTGGACGTGTGGTTGACATACACCCAGTTGCTTTTTTAGATCTGTGGTTGTATCCTGTAAATTAATACTTTTCGTCCTATGCAAGTGACACCATCTAAGTAGTGATGTAAACATTGAAAGTAAAGGGTCGTGGAAAAGGATGTGAGGTAGACGGAAGCGGCACCTCAAGTGCTCAGGATCTTCCAAGGTTGGCAGGACGAAATAATCAGCTCGCTTGCTGTCGATATCTTGTTCCAATTGCAGAGTCGCTTTCTGGCGTACAAATCAAACAATGAAATATTCCAAGCTTTTCAGGCTTTTCTCAGCCTTCTTGTTCGGGCAAGACAGTGAGCAGGTCCAGATACGTGCACGCTGCCGAGCCGAAGGATAAATGGCGTGTTGAGATGGTGCAAGACTGGTTACCAGTGATTGGGAGATATTTTTTTTTGATTTCACGAGAGACAGAGCCGAAAAAATGAAGGGATTTTACGCCTGCTAAGAATGCCGATATGTTGTTGTCTAGCCGCTGAGCTGGCTTCTGTTCCATCCGCCCCCAGCCATTCTGTCTGTATCATCCATTGCTACGCGGCTACGCCTAGCATCACGTTTTCGACATGATATCTGGAAATATCGAATTACATGCAGGCCTTCTTAAAGGTTTAAACAACTGTCCATCAGAAGAGACAGATAATATTCTCCTGTCCGAGAAGAGTTTTAAAAAGCTTCAGCAGCCCTTTGAAAGCAGATGCTCCGGCGAGAGAGGAGTAAAGTGGGAGTGGGCATCGGTTGAGGTCTGTCATGAGTGGATCCAGGACCAGGCGGATCCAGCTGGCGCCCAGCTGCAAGCACAAGAACGTGCGACGCTCGGGCCACTTCCACAAACCCACTGTCGAAAAACTTGTGGGCAACCCTTGACCACTTTTTATCTCTGCGACAATTGGCATCCCGTGTCGTCCATCATCCAACCTCTCTATCCCAACCACCAGACCCGACATACTTGACTGCCAATTCTTCCACGGAAGTCATATCGTCAACCCGCAGTCAAAATGTCTGAGCCCCAACTCAACAAGATCGCGGCGAACTCGCCCTCCCGCCAGAACCCCTCTGAGCTCGAGACCAGCATCGCTGGCGCTCTCTACGACCTCGAGACTGGCACTGCCGACCTGAAGGCTGCCCTCCGACCTCTGCAGTTCGTCTCTGCCAAGGAGGTATGAATCAGACCTGGGAAATTCCTTGAAAGAAGCACGTCTCGAGAATGAGAATCTCGCGACCGACCATCTACCTATTTTCCACCGAGTGCGACACCGTTTGTCTGCCTGCAACGAATCACTCCGACTTCGAGAGATACCGCACACATCTCGCTGCAAACATGCAAACAGGGAAACACTCAATTGCGACGTGGAAATAGGGCGGGAAGCGGTCCACGGGGTTCTGTTCTGGACACAGACAGATCATCCGGGAGCTCGCAGGCTAACTTTGTGATCTTGAATAGATCGAGGTTGGTCACGGCAAGAAGGCTATTGTCATCTTTGTCCCCGTCCCTCTCCTGCAGGGCTTCCACCGTGTCCAGCAGCGGTAAGCTACCATTCCCCAGCTCGATCACCTCCTGGCTCCTCGTCACTAACATATCATGTCTAAAAGCCTCACCCGTGAGCTGGAGAAGAAGTTCTCCGACCGCCACGTCCTGGTCCTCGCCGCGCGCCGTATCCTGCCCCGCCCCAAGCGATCCACTCGCTCGCGCAACACCCAGAAGCAAAAGCGTCCCCGCTCCCGCACACTGACCGCCGTCCACGACGCCATCCTGACCGACCTCGTCTACCCCGTCGAGATCGTCGGCAAGCGTCTCCGCACCAAGGAGGACGGTTCCAAGACCCTCAAGGTCGTCCTCGACGAGAAGGAGCGTGGCGGTGTCGACTACCGCCTGGACACCTACTCCGAGGTCTACCGCAAGCTGACCGGCCGCGGTGTCATCTTCGAGTTCCCCCAGTCCACCGGTACCGAGTACTAGATGCACTCTCCTTGACAGGATGAGTAGTTCAAGCGCTTGAGGGCCTGGCTGGCTCAAAGAGTCTCCTCGTCCACTAGCTACCATTGAAATAAAATGGACGGATACCCAAGGGGCCTCGACGTCTTTAGTGCACTTCACTAGAGACAGGCAATTGGTTGGTTGATTCATGGGAAGCACGGTTTGGCAACGGCAAACAAAAACATTCGGGGGGCATGTCGGCGTTCGTTGCGTTGGTCCGGGAGCACGGGATAGCTTGCATCGAATAGAACAAGCACGGTTGTGAAATCACTACCAATGAATCGCCAGAATCGCCCCAAACGACATGTATGTCCGCGATGCTGTGACCTTGTGTGTATCACCGTCGAACAAATGTGTCATCGTAAAGCTTTGCCTGCAAACATATCTATCCATTCGGGGTATCGTGACTACGTCTTCTTTCAACGGAAGTAGCACAACCGTCTTTAATATACTTGGCACTCAATTGTCCAGATCGCGCTCAATCCTGTGTGATCCTCCCCAGCCCCATGACACACCAGTAGGCCAGCTCCCTCTTCTCCCTCCCGTCGCCCTTGCTGTCGCCGGCCCTGCCCTCGTCGACCGCCGCGTCCGTCTCCCACTCGAGGCGCACAAACATCGGGATCTCGAGCACGTCCTCGTCGGGGCGCAGCGGGCCCAGGTCGAGCTCGCGCCTGCTGCCCTGGCCCCAGCCGCCCGTCTCGGTGCGCACGAGGCTCGCGTTGGTCCTCGCGCGCTCCAGGCTCGCGGGCACCACCTCGACCACGATGGTGACCCAGTTGCGGCCGCGCTCCCACACCTTGCCGGGCTCGACGGACGGCTGGCCGGTGCCGCCGCCGGGCGTGTCCTCGCGCTGTTGTTGTTGCTGCTGCTTCTGCTGCTCTGCCTGGATGATCAGAGACCGCCTGTCCTTGAGGGCCTCGTCCCACACGTCCGTGTTGGCGTCGATCTCGAACTCGGGGCACAGCACCGTGACCTTGGAGGCGAAGCGGCCGGGCGTCACCGACGGCGTAGCCAGCGTGACGCGCACGGGCTCGAAGATGGGGTTCCTGAAGGTGAGCAGGTACTGCACGGGGCGGAGGGGCGCGAGCAGGGCGGGGGGCCCGGCGGGCGCCGACGTCGACGTGCCCGCGAACGGGTTGCCCGAGATGCTCTGCGACAGCGACGTCGCCTGCAGGGGCCGCATCGAGATGCTTGGGATGTAGCTGCCCGCCACGAGGCGGATGCGGAACCGCGTGTTGGTCACCTTGGCCTCGGGCTTGGACACGATGTGCCGGCAGACGGGGCACCGCTTGGAGCGCTTCGTCCGCAGCAGATAGGCGACGGGCCGCAGCTCGTCGACGAACCGCGCCCGGCCGTGCAGGACCGGCTCGCACACGTTGACGGGCGGCTGAGAGGTCAGCTGATTGTTTGTAGTGGTCTCGTCCCAGGCTGACTGATGCAGGCGCTCGATGGCCTTTGTCTCATCCAGGTTCGCGAGCTGCAGCCCCTCTTCTGGCTCCAGTGACTCGCGCATCACGTTGGACCGTGCCTTGGTCTTCTTGTCGCCCAGCAGACCTGTGCCGGTGTACAGGCTCATGATCCGTGATAGGGATCCCGGCGAGCCAATGCCCAGCTCGCCGAGGGAGGATAGGCCGCCCTTGTCGGATGCATCGGCCAGTTGCGACTGGTAGAAGGACTTCAGGTTGGCGAATTGTGTCTCAATGTCGAGGTCCTCGGCTGCTGCAGCGGTCGTAGGCTGTTCTGAGGTCGCTGTATCCTCCCCTATCGGCGGAAGAGCTGACGACCCCAGCGCCGTCGAGCTCACGCCGGTGCTGGCCGTGACGGCTTCTTTGCGCTTGTCCTTGCGCTCCTTGGCCGTCAATCGTGTCTTGCCTCCGTTACGTATCTTCTGGAGCTGCGCGTAGATGCCGTTTGGTTTGTCAAACTTGATTCCGATCTCACTGGATGTCCACTGGCAGTAGGAGCAGGTCAGGATATAGGATGGGAGGGCGGAGGAGTATGCCTCTTTGCTGTCGGAATCGGATGGGGGCGGAGGGTCGACAGCGGTGGCGGACAGCGGGCCCACACAGACTGGGCATTGGAAACAGCTGCGAGTGCATCTAGACGATGGCAAGAGGTTGAATCAGCAATTGGACATTATATCTGGGCGGAGTCACAGAAAGAGACAGCACGACTGGGTTGCGAGGACTGGCCGCACCTGTTACCGTCGCTCTTGATGTTGCTCCCAGGCACCTCGAACAGACAATTGGGGCAGTAGTATGTGACGATCTCCTCGGCAATACATCTGGGACAGCGGATCTGGTGGCAGTCTTCGCAATAGAGCAGGTACTCGAGCGGGTAGAGGCTGTAGGCCGCGCGAGGGGCTCGCGGGTCAAAGGGCCTCTCGAAGGCGTCAAGCTCCTCCGCCGATGGGCTGGGAGTGGTGGGATCGCTGTGGCTGTGGCGGGAGAGGTTGGCGGGATCGGAGCAGGGACATTGGATATATGTGTATGGAGTCAATGCAGCCATCGTGAAGGTTTCCCGGTGGCTTGGGCATGGGCTGCGCTCAGCTGCGTTTGCGAGGCGAGAGAGGCGTGTCGCGACGCGTCCTCAGGTAGCTGGGCCAAAGCAGACACTGGCTGGAGAAATGGTAGACAGGATCATGGGTCCATTCTGCAAGAAACGAGGACGAAGCGTGGGTTGCTGCACGATGTCGCCCTTCGAAGGATACAGGCGCGCATCATCAAAGGTTGCGCTCACCTCGGTGAGCTCCAAGGTGTGGGGGCAGGTGTAGGGTTACCCAGGTACTTGGCAAAGGTGGGGAGAGTTATCGGGGGTTGACACCAATTATGCCGACCTGGGGTCTGCCATCTAACCCTGCTACCGGGTACGTACTCATCCCTCTCCACATTGGAACATCACAAGTTGAAGCTGCCTGCAGATGCAGGATGTGATGCAGATGCAGATGCAAATGCGCACGCACATGATTAGTCTACTGTACGCCATGCACCAGCGATGCAACTTGCTCCTCTGCATCTGCGTCTTGCTTCACCGACACCTTCAATGCCAAATGTCAGACGGCACTTGAAATTAAATTCGTACACGCATGTCTTGGATTTCTGACTGCATCTTCACGTTCGGAATGGAGCGAAAGATTCACCGTCGTCCAACACAATCAAGTGCCCAGCCTGGACCTGACCTGGCCCAAGCGAACCCAGGCTCAAAAACCCCAACAACACGGGATCTACGAGAGTTTATTCTAGGGACTAATAATCATTCAACAACCTTCGGGACGTATGTCCCGAGGATCCAGGGGAGATCTCTATACGGGATTCTTATATTGCTGGACGGGGAGGACTAATCAACCACCTTTGCACCCCACAATTTGACGCTGGTGATCACTACGAGCTGTGGTCGACCTCACGATAACTTCGTCAGCGCCCTACATGACGCATCAGGTTGATCTGTTGAACTGAGACGTTCCGCTCGTCCAACAGCTGCGACTTCTTCCGTCGAAATCATCGAGCTGATGAATCATCGTCGGCGACACATGGGATGAGCATGGCGTGGCATGGCACTACCGTACTTCTGTGGCAACTGTCACTTATCATAGACAAAGACGAGCAATAAGGGCAGAGCCTCCGTCTGGTCGATCACAACCTGGCGGGCCGAGAGATGCGTTCTGTCGGGGGCACACGGCCGGTGACCTTGACCTAGCAGGGCCGAGCTCTTCCCTTCTCGGCTGGTGGCCAGCCCGTTCGCCATGCCCCTCAGCCCTGGGCGCACCCGCGGCTGTACGGCTATCACCGATTCTCAAGTTGCCCATCAGGGAGCCACCTCGCCATTGGGATCGGCAATTTCTGCTGGAGAGTGCCGGAATAACCTGGGAGAAATAGGATGCTCCTGGGAAACGGCTGATGATACCGACACTTTGGAAGCACGCCAGACGATACGACTGAACTCAGTCAGGGGCGTCTCGGAGACAATACGATGGCACCTCGCATGCTTTGTTAGTCTCCACAGCTCGTCGATCATCAACCAGCAGTGCCGGGCGGCCACTGAGCAAGGCCACCGCCAGCGAATGAGGTCGCACCTCGTGCAACCATGTTGGCGTTGCTGGGGCTCCGGACCAGCCGCACAGCACTGGGGCACTAGGAGCCGTCCGCGGCAGAGCATAATAAAGAGAGGAAAGCCTAGCCAAGCTACTGGCCGTCTCTGGAGCTGCGCCTGGCCGCGCACAGCTTCCGGGTGGCTGCTGCAAGGTTGTCCCTCATTGCAGGTGGTCCTTGGAATGTTGATCCATACGGGACTCCGGCCCAAAACATGGCGTCTGAGCTACGACAGGAACCCGTCCAGGCCGCCGTGCGCGTCCACCGCCGTCCACGACATCACCAGCAGTACTGCACAATTCACCTTCTTATCTCCTAGCAATGCTCGGGCCATGATGTTGCACCGCCGCTTCTGCGCTACCGCCCTTGCGGGTGTTGATGCATCTGAGACACGCAGTCCGTCTTATTACTACCGACTGGAATCCTTCCTCACCTGTGCTCACCCTCGCTCTGCTGTTACCTTGATGGAAAACTTGTTTCAAGGAGATGCCGCGCATCTGCACACATTCCGCACCTTAACATTGCCACCTCCCGGTTTTGTGATTGGCAGATTCCCCTCATCGACAACGCAAGCGACAACGGCCTGCGTGTCTTTTGCCTTGTTGTTGATCTGATCCCCCCACTGAACACGAGGTCTCCCTCATGCAGTGTAAGAAACAGGGTACGTATTCTGCGCACGACGCTCTGTCGCCGAATGGTCCATGGTCCTGATTCCATCCTAGTAGCCACCAAACCTAATATCATTAATTGGAGGCTGGCCTTGCCTTGCTTATCGCTAGCCGCTCCCACCAAGCCTGCCCCCCGCTCGAACACACCAGGATCTCAGCTCTACCTAGACCAACCAGGGCTTGGGCAAGGCGCAACAAGGACTAACCCAGCTGCGCCTACTGCGACTGGACAGGTTGACGCACATACAAAGAACGCACCATGTCCACGCTGGACCCAGGCCCTCTGGATCTACGCTGTTTTTCTCTGGACTCGAGGCCTGCAGATGCCGCCAGCATGCTCTATAATGGGATCTCGGATCGGTCACGAGGTTGGAAGTCTAGTAGGTCAAGGGAGTTTCTTGGAGCTGAGGCGAATATGGATCGAGGCTTGAATGTGAAGAGATGGGACGGCAGTGCCAGGATCATGTCAGGCTGGGACAGTCTGAGGAAGGTAAGCTACCAACACTCTTGATTTTGGTGATATTAAACACCCTGGTATAGAACCTCAACACTGACAAAAGCAGGATCCGGAATTATGGTACAAGAACGGCGACTGCTTTGTGCACTTGTACGAGAAAGGCCGATCGCAAAGAGGGCCCGCCTTCAAAGTTCCCTTCGCATGTCTTCTCTCTGCTCAATGCAGCCCTCTGATCGAACGATTTGTTGATCGATCCGTATCAGAGGAGGAAGCACATCAAAATGGCCGCGTCGACCTTTACATTCCTGCGCCCCCGACGGCAAGCCGTTCCCAAGCTCTGCAGTACCACATTGCAACCAGGAATTTCTTCGCTTGGGTTTTCCGGCGATCAATGGTTGGCAACCACCTCGGAAATGCACTCGTGGCCCTGAACAGCAGCATGCATGAGTTTCGCGACGCAGATGTGGACAACAAACAAGACCTGCTGAGCTACCTTGACGAAGAGGGTTACCTGGACACGCGCCATCAGCCCAATCACGCTCTTGCTATTCTGCATGTAGCAGAAAACTTTGAACTGAGGGATTTGTACATTGACGCGTTTGCCCACTGCGTTGGCATGAGCGAGCGACTGTACAAGAGTCCAGAGTATTCGGTGAGTTCAAGCTCCCATCCCTGTCTCGAGAGGCCGCCAGCCCCAAGCTACCTCTGATTTGCCTCCGCATGCGCTGACATCTATGGCTCAGCGCATCAGTGTCGTATCGCGGAAGCTTATACGACTCGCCAGGGTTGACCTGGACAGTCGGCTCAGCCGCGCCGGTGCCATGTTAAGTGATCTTCTCGAAACCGAACTCTCTGAAGCCCACCTTGGTCTGTCGACGGGAGCCCGATCTCATCTCGACCGGTTCAGGGGCTACATTCAAGGCTTCTACACAACAAAGTTCGGTTACTTCCCACCACTGCCGGCCGAGGCAGGGCACAGTACTGTGTTCAAACCTGAGGTATATCACACTCTCAAGGCGGACTTCGAGGCACTCTACGAATACCTTGTCGATGAAAGGTTTACGACAGCCGGCCACAGCCCTTTCGAGGCGCAGGGAGGGCTATGCACACTGCAGAGTGTCCAGGCATTTGACTCGAGAAATAAGTTCTTGCCTCTGAAGCATCCGCTTCCGCTTCTACCAGAGACACTCAAGAACAAGGAGTCCCGCAGAATGTCAATGCCTTGGCAGTTTGTCGCTGGCAGGGCTGCAGAGATCAAGCTGCGCCCTGACCAGCGCCTCGTCGTACACGCTGCACTCATGAAAGCGACCAATCATTCCAAGGTGCACCTGATGGAAAACAGACTGGTCCTGGCTTACCGTCAATTCGAAGAGGGCTCAGTTCTCACACCGCATAAAGCCGACCGGGCCGTCTCCCAGGTTGATGCCCGCAAGGTGCGATGGCTGTTTGTCTACGCCATGCACCAGGTTCTTCGAAGTTGTTCGGAAGCGCCGAGGGAGGTCAAGTTCACGGACAGAGTGGACTATCACCTTGGTGTCTCAACAAAAGGATTGCCACCATGGGAGACTCGTGCTCAAAGTGCAACCCGCCCTTCGTTGCGGTCTGTCAGTGACAGCGCGGTGGTCCTCAACAAGGGGAAGCCTCCAGTAGCTCTTGCACCACGTCCTCGATCCATCAGCGCGATCCCACTCGCAACGTCTTTCGTCTTGCCTCCAGTCAAGACGCCGCTGTTGACCACCAGCAGCATGGACATACAGCCTGACATCGACTACTTTGCTCTGACTCACCGAGATGAAGTTCCGTCGCGCGGGAAAGGAAAACACGGAGAGGCCGTCACGCCCTCCGGATCCCGATCTCGCAGTCTGACAAGGGCCATGTCTCTTCGACGGTCATTGAGCATATTCCGCACGCCGCCTACTCAGCGGATTACAACTGTAGAGCAGGAGCCGTCGACACCTACACGTCGGCCTTCCAGTCGAGACTCTGTGTATCAAGAAATCGTTGTCCATGGATATGGGAATGGCACGAATGCTGTTACTAATTCCCCTAGCTCCAAGGTGGACCTTGACGCCCTGCCAGACAGAAAGGAGTCGTCCAAGCCTATCCCTTCTCCGAAGGTCGTCACGACACTGGCAACGACCACGTGCAGATCCGCGTCGACAAGTTCGACAAGCAGCTATGTGTCAGCACGATCGTCAGCCTCGACGAGTCACACTAACAGCAGTTCATCTACTACTCCCACCACCGTCGATGGAAGCCCAAGGTCGACACGATTCTCCAGACACAAGTGGGACACCACACTACCAGATATTGCTGGATCGCCCGAGGCTGCTCCCGCCACTGTCCCCACAGAAACAAGCACTCAGCAGCAGCAGCAGCAGCAGCAGCAGCAGCAGCAGCAGCAAGCACCGCCCCCACAATATGACAACCTGACCTTCCCCCTTCGCCGGCACCGCACTCGCAAGTCGATCCGCGCCATGTACTCGAGCGACGATATGCTCGCATCGACGCCCAAGGCCGATGCCCAGCCGCCGCCCCTCCCCCGGCGCAGCAGCAAACGCTTCCGCAAACCGGCCCGGGCCCCGTCGAAGCGCTGGAGCCTGGCGGAGGTGGTCTCGGCACTGCGCGAGAGGAGCTCTGCGGCTGATGACGACAGCGGTGCCGAGGACTCGGACGATGCCTGGGGGCTCGCGCCGTCGCCGCTGCGCATCAACAAGACGGTCAGGCGGCCGGCCACGGCGTCACAAGCCGCGGTCAAGGACCATGGCGGTGGTGATGATGATGTCTTTGCTGCCCAGCGCGACTCGAGCGACGAGTGGGAGAAGTCGGTGCACAGCCCCGTGGACGAGGACGTGAGCCCGCCTTGGGGGTGGGAGCAATTCACCGATTTGGGTGGGCTGCAGGATGTTTCACGGTTGAAGTAAATCAGGAAGATTGGCTGATGTTCGGACACCTTCATGTTGTTTTCTCGTCGTGCCTTTTTTTCTCTATTTCTCCTAGGTGTCTTCGCGCATCGCATCACGTACAATCGTGCTGGAATTTTCTTTTCTTCTCTCATTTTGGCTATCCTCGGTGCGCTCTTTTCTTCCGGTGTGCACATTGATGCCCGGGCGCTCAGGCGAGGAATACTCACTTTGGAGCATGGCATGCTGCATGAGAGAGATGGGGCATTTGGCTGGAGAAAAGAAGTGGAAACACGGTCACTCCTTGACAATATTTCTTGAGTCTTTCTTTTTCCCTCTGTTTTTTTTTTTGTTCGATGTCGGTTCGTAGGAGATACCCATACTGTCCTTTCGGAAGCGAAGCTGAGACTTTGCATGGTTTGTTTAGGGCCTGGGTGGGAAAATGAGGGATCAATGACTTTATGATGGTCAATAAAATTAAACAAAATGTTAACCAAATCTATGCTATTACCCATTTGTTCCGGGCTCTTACGTACGTTGAGGGCTGTGGAAAGACTCATTGTTTCTTGGCATGAAGATTTCAGTATGGAGGAAAAAAGAGGTTTTAATGCCTGACAACATTCGAGACTCTTCCTTTCCCCTCGGCGTGCCGTGACGACGCCACAGATGGACTGCGTGACGGCACTCTCAGACGACTATGGACTCGTTTCTCGTCTGCAACTTGAGGTCGCGCTTGTAGAAGTGTCACATGACGCGGGCAGTTATCGCCGCCGCAGCACCGAACCCGGCCGTGATGTAGTTGCCGGTGACAATGTACGGCTGCAGGTTGGCTGAGAAGGTGAAGAATGGGACCCAGGCGGTGAAAGTGTATGCAAATGCGCTCAGCTGGGATGTGAAGGTTCACAATTTAGTTTCACAGCAGGTCAGAGAAAGGAAAATATACAGATAGCACAGACCAATGCAGAGGAGTACGCCCGCTTCTCTGGATCGTCTCGATTCGTCTCGTTCACCCATGTCCAGGTAGGTGCTCGATAGAGCCGTAAGGTCTGGTGGTACACAAGGCGTCAGGACACATCTTTGGCAAATTTGTAGCTGTTCCGCGGGATCTTACAGTGAAAATACAGCCGGCTTCCCAGGGACGTTGTAACTCTTAACCCAGAAGATCACTTGTCATTCGTTAGCTTCTTCACGTGGCACGGTCCGCCGCACGGAGGGATTACACTATAGCTTACTGGATCCCCCGGGCTGGCCTACCTGGGACAGAAATATAAAGAATGAGGGGACTGCGTCTCATTAGCAGGGTTGATATTAGTTAAACTAATTGTAGTCTTATAGGTGACTAAAACTATATTAGTTTTAGTTACTAAATTTAGGATTAAGTTTTGCTTAAGTAAAACTATAATCAGTTTAAATAAATAAAAATACTTTTAATATAGGTTAAACTTAGCACCTTTAAAAGGGTAAATTATTATTAAAGTGGGAAGAAAAATTATATAGCTTTATTAAACCACCACATATATAGGATAACTTACTCTTTATAATTTATATATTTAAATTAGGTTTAATTTATATTATAAATAAATCACTTATAATTTAGTTTATAAAGAAATTAAAAGTATAAAACTATAATTAGTTTTTAGTTTAACTAGAACTATAAACTAATTTATTAACCCTGCTCATTAGCACTAGATAATATCCGAAGACCATGATCCGTGGGAACGCACACAGATACACAGCCCATGTCGTGTGCCAGCGTTTGATGCCTTTCCACTTTAACAGGCCAGCCAGGGGCTTTTGCTCACTGTGCATCCTGATGCGAGCCAGCTGGGCCTCTTCGTCGGTGGAAACCCTAGCAGCAAAAGAAAATAAAAAATGAAAATGAAAAAGGGGTGGTAGGCCTTCCGGATCTCAGGGAGACATACCAGTTAGCCTTGGCTCTGGCAGGTAGCTGGGGCATCGCGAATGCCGTCCAGATGGCGCAGGGTAGGGAGATATATCCGCAGACACTGGACTATGTATTGTTAATGACTCTCAAGTCGGCACTGTCAAGCAGAGGCAGCAGCACTCACATGTACATCCAGCGCCATCCAGCTGGAGCGTTGGACCCGTCCAGTCCGGCATAGACCGCGGCCATGAGGAATCCAGAGAAATGAGGACCGACCGAGGTGAAGACCTGGATCAAAGAGTTGCGTCATGCCAGCTCCTGAGGCTTGTAGTAGCTCGAGCAGACGTACATGACGGCTGGGAAATGGCCTGCCTCAAACAAACCAACGTTGAAGTAAGGTCAGAGGGTGCAGAGATATAGGAAGTCTCAGGGGCAATGTTAAAAAAAAAAAGGAAGAAAAAAAAAAGCCATACAAAAAGCTGAACACGTAGAGCTGTTTGACATCCTTAAGACTGGCGTGCGCAAATGTGAAGACGGCCCAAGCGAATTCCAGTTATTGCTATTACACTTGACCCAACGGATGAAAAGCTTCGCGTGAATGTATCTCAGACGTTCAAAGCTTGCCCTGGAAATTCTGTGACCTGATCTTCTCCAAGGCATCGAGCTGCACCTCTCGAACTATATCACCTGCAGCCTTCACTCCATGGATCAGTCCCACCGAAGCCCCCGCGTAGGCTCCAAGCCTCCCCTCTGGTCCCCAGCCATTATCGCCCGTCTTTGCAGCCTCGTCATGGCGTCTTTTGAGTTCCTCAAAGGGGACACCTGACTGGTGGTCCATAAACGATTTGTTGATAATGGTTCTTGGTTGGTAATCCACCGGCCATCCAAAAGTGCCCCTGAGATGGTTATAGAGCAGAGTGCGTGTCGTACTCACTGCACCATCCGAAGCCCGTACAATCTCGTTCTGATATCCCTTGCTGATACGTGCCTCACTGGAAGCTAGGAATCGGGTTCCCATCACAGCACCCGAGGCCCCTAGACAAAGCGCCGCTGCAGCGCCTCGCCCGTCAGCGATGCCACCTGCAGCTAGCAGAGGGATCCGGCTGCTTGCCATTGCATCTGCGACTTCTGGAAGCAATGTCATGATCCCCATCCCATCCTTTGACCGACCGTGACCACCCGCCTCTGCTCCCTGCACAACAACCACGTCTGGTTTCTCGGAGATTTGCAGCAGTCCCTTTGCCTCCCCCAGCGTCCCGATCTGGATCCAAATCTGGGTCTCGGGGCATGCGTGACGGATCCGGCGGGACCATGCTTCGAGCTCCTCCGGGCCCTCTTGTGGTGCGAAGAGCCAGGCTGCACAAGGCTTGAACCTCTCGACATTGGCGACAGCTGCGTCGACGTCGTCTGCCCATAGCTGAAAGCCGATGCCAACTGGGAGGCAAGAGGCCGCCGGCGAGAACACGCTGGATACAGACGAAGAGGAAGACTTGCGCGCTTCATTCACCAGTCCGGACGCCTGTTCGAGGTTGACAGCTATGTCCTGTGTGTTGGCTGCGGGTCCGATGAATCCCAAGCCCCCCGCGCGGGATACGGCGACGGCCAACGCTGGCCCGGACATGACGCGCATCGGGGCACTGGCAATGAAGGGCCATGATACCCAGGGGTAGCGTGCCAACAGTTCCGCAGCCATGACCGGTCTCAATGGGGAATCGCACTGTACTGGGGGAAGGGAGACGAGAGAATGAGAGTGGAGAGCTGAGACAAGAACAAGGATTTAGGCCAACTACCAGTAACATTAATAACAAGATAGAGGAAAGCACAATATTGTAGGAATTCTGAATTCACTCAGAATTCTGCCGCCACTGCAGACGAATCCACACCGCCCACACGGCTATATTAGCTGAGTTCTGAGCGGCCTTCGGCCACCCATTTTGATAGACGATAGCCCGAATCGATCTCATTCGTGGTTCACACAGGTTATGCGCCCTCGCTCGCTTCCGCTCGTTTCTGCTTTCCTTTTCGAGTAAAAGAGAGGTTATCGCAACCTACCGTCAAGCCGTTTGGCATACCGATTTGTTGTTTACCGACCGATTTTCCGACCGACCGACCGACTGACTGCTTCGAGGCCAACCCGATACCCCGTTGCAGGTCAGAATTGACTGTATTTCGACTGTTTTTCGATTGTTTTTCGACCGACCGACTGGCTAATTCGAAGCCAACTTCAACCCGACCGCTACGTTTGCGACCGACGCAAAATCTCACGATGGAGGCCCAACGCCCCTTCTTCCATTCGATTCCCCTTCTCGAAGGCGAGAAGAACCTTTCCCATTGGCAGACGATGGTGAGAACCACCTGCTACACCTTCGACTGGTCCAAATACATCGACGCTTCTGTGAGAATAAAATGTGAGTAGACGTTGGACTGCTGTAGAATGTTTTTGTCATGAGCGAGTTTTCAAACCCAAAAGCTGAATGTCGCGTGGCGTGGAATATAAAAGAGCAAAGCTGCACCCGGAAAGATCCACTTGTTGCGTGATGTTCAATAATTTGTACTATAAAGTAGACCTTGGTGAGAAGGTTCGAAGGCGACATGAGTCAGCCTCGTCTGCATGAGGCTGACTTATGTGTCGAACCGGGTGATCTACCTCGTTGCGGGGCGGCCCGTAATTTAAACTTTACACTCTCAAGCTTTAAAACAAGGCAGATCATGGAACGATGTTCCCACAACGACTTCTATGCCAAGGCGCTACCAGGCATAAGCGAGGGACAGGTTCCTCGGCATCAGCTGTGACATCTTATTGCCTGATGCTGACATTCCCAGCCGCCGTCTTTGTAGTTTTCGCTAGGACTATAGCATGTGCTCCTTAATAGGCATAGGTTAGCAACGCATCTGGCTATATTTTGGTATCGGAATAGATCTAGTCGACTTGTTGTACTGGCACTAACTGCTATTGATGATATATTTAATAACATTGCTGAGGAGTTCTGTGATAACACACTGTCAGAGGACAACAAGAGCGCCGCTGTACATCCAACACAGTGCAAAGTCAGATCAACCAGAGCCTTAATACTACCGGTACATATAAGTGAGCAGACGGCTCCGTCGCGGCGCTGGAACTCGAGGCCCAGGCCCAGCTGGAGACGTGGCCTATCGTCGAGGCCGCCAGTGTGGTCCTGCAGCAGGTAGTCCCGCTGGGACGCCCTATGGCAAGCCTTATCCAACCTTCCACAGGTGTGAAGGCGTGGGTGCGTGAAGGTGTGGGGGTTTGTGATGCGCGGATATGATTCAAAAAATTTAGGTGTTCTTCAATGTTCTTAGTCATGCAACCCTTATAGATCTATAGCAATTATAGCTTATTTATATAAGCGTACTCTTCTATTCAACTTGGACTCCTGTATCACATTCTTCAGTGCCTGGGGTCGCAGCTTTGAAATTGCGTGACCACTTTCTGACTTGAGGTCTTGATTACCTCAAGGCCAGGTACCCATCGCCAGGTTTTCAATTCCAAGTAACGACAGTCATGGTCAACTTGCACCCATCAGCCGTGGTCGCACGTGCAACGACTATCGCAGAACAGGCCGACGACTAACGTTTACTGCTCTTCAAGGGGGAATGCTTGACAAAATAGAATCATACACTAGCATTGAGCTGAGACTGTCTCAACAAGATGATTGCCTAGGAGAAAGATGACCCGAAGCGTATTTCACCACAATTCTGTTACACCACATCTTTATCATACTCTATCTCGGGGTCTAGAATATGCTAGCCGAGGATTACCCGGGGATGCAAGTGGAAGTTTGCAAACTTATCAACATGCGCTTGGCACATCTCCACCGGACGCGCACAGTATTCACAACATTCGCCGGCAACAATTGACCACCCCAACTCTTATCTGCGGGGAACTCTTGGTATCACACCATTGGGACAGCGTGTTTGTTCAGCATCCACCCGAAGTCGGAGCAACATTGACATCACGAGCTGCCGTGCTTAGGCCAGGATCTACTCCAGCGCCAAGAAACAAGACGTCGATGTAAATATCAATATTCTACCAGCCGATATCCCGATCCGCCGTTGCTGGTGCCAGAGAAATGAATGCACAAAAGCCCCTCATCTCCGGGAGGCCAAACATGAGCGCTCAAAGCAGCCCAAATATCGCCGTCGTCGGCGGCGGCATCGTCGGCGCCTCCATCGCCTGGCACCTGTCCCGCGAGGCGGCGAACGTCACCATAGTGGCCGAAGACATTGGCGGCACGGCGACGCCCAACTCGTTCGCCTGGCTCAACGCGGCCGCCGACAACCCCAGGTTCTACTACGACTTCCGGCACCGCTCGATGGAGCGGTGGAGGGAGATGGCCGCCGAGGTGCCGGGCGGCCTGCCCGTGCACTGGGGCGGGTCGCTCAACTGGAACATGGCGCCCGACGAGCTCGAGGCGTACCTCGCCGAGCACTCGGCCTGGGGCTACGGCATCGTGCGCGTGAACCGGACCCAGATGCAGCTGCGCGAGCCAGCCCTGAAGGACGGCGTGCTGCCGGGGTGGGAGTGGGGGCTCTCCGTGGCCGAGGAGGGCGCCGTCGAGGCCCACGTTGCCGCGCGCCAGCTCATCGCCGACGCCGAGGCCCGGGGCGGCGCGGCGCTCCTGAATGACAAGGTCACCGGCTTCCTTAAGCACGAGGACGGCCGCGTCTCGGGCGTCGTCACGGCCGCCGGCGTGGAGGTTCAAGCCGACCACGTCGTCCTTGCGGCGGGCGTCGGCAGCGTGCCGCTGCTCGCTGCCGAGAACGTCACTCTGCCTGTGACTAGTGTGGCCGGCTTGCTGGTCAACTCGCGGCCGACAGAGGCGGGGCTGTTGAATGGCATCGTCAACGCGGAGCAGCTGCACATGCGGCAGACGCTGGATGGTCGCATTCGGTCCGGGTCGGAGTTCTCGGGCGGGGATCCCGGCGACGACCCACAGAAGACGGCCGAGGGGCTGTTCGGCAGGGTCCAGGAGGCGGTGGCCGGGGGCGACAAGCTGCTTTTCGACTACTACACCGTGGGATACAGACCGACACCGGAGGATGGCTTGCCAATCCTTGGTCCGACGGGGCTGGATGGCGTTACTGTTGCCGTCATGCACTCCGGGGTCACGAATGCGGCGATCGTGGGTCAATTGCTGAGCCAGCAGATTCTCACGGGCGTCAGTGATCCGGCGCTGTCTAATTTTGAGCTTGCTCGATTCAATCAGACCGTGTAATTAAGTAGTGGCTTTACCTATGAGCCTAAGAATAAGGTCTCTGCTAGTGAACCTATAAAAATACGGCGGAATGCAGGGCTTTTGACGAGGGTCCGATAGAACGGCAACTGCCAGCATCATTCTAGCAATTACATGTGCAAGCAGATTTTCTAAGCTTGGGATGCCTCGACAAAGACTTCGAGTTCTCCTCGGCTACCTATCCTCAAGCTCGTCCAATACCCCCCTCAGTCGTCTGTAGCTTTCTCGTGAAGATATAGCAGATTCATCCAACTTCCCACTAGCTCCATTGAGACTGCCACGCATCGGCCCCCTGCTTACGGTCAGGAGTATTGTTGAGTGTAATTTCACTCGCTGCTGGTGGCCATGTCCATAAAGTCGCCTCGCTAATATCGCTTGACTTTGGTCCCGCGGGCCCTCTATCAATGATTAGCTGTGGGTAGGGCAGTCGTTCTATCTCAGGTCAGTACATAATCTGGCTAGATATGGATTCCACCAAATACTAACGTACTGTGAGCAAAGTGAAGAGACCTTGTGGTAGAATTGGAGTGGAGTCGCCTCCGGGTCACCAGTCAGTGACACGCCAATACTAGTATGGCGTGTAATGGCAGATTTCATCGTCAACCCAACCTCCCGGTCCATCTGCATGTACGACTCGTCCTCGCTGCCCCGAGAGATTAGCATGTCCGTGCTGACCAAAGCTCCGGTGTTGTCAGCTGTAACGAGTCGAGCCTTGGCATCATGAAGTGTAATTAGATATCGGCGCCAGGGAGATCGTCTTGCCGTGATACTTGGTCTTGCCAGAGCCTTGCCTAAGGCTACATACCCACAAGGCCTGACCAAGAATACATGTCTCATTAGGGACAATGGATCACGGAATCTTGAAATGGTTCCTCAGTTTGGAAAGAGCGCTAGAAGGTTGGCCGCTGTGACAGGAAAGAAAAGGTGTTTCGCTGGACAGTCGAGGAAGGATTGTCGAGAGGGCCGAACTTTCTGCCGGGAAATTATGAACTTGCTGTTGGGCATTGCTATACTTTGCAACCCCAGTCTCTAAGTAGTCATTGAACTTCTGCGGAATCCCGTAGACTTCCTCCGGATCTGGACCGTATTTTCACGAACAGCTCTTATTTCCGCGTCCTCTTTCCTTTCCCATGGACCAAGGTTTATTATGAGAGTTAGAATAAAGGACTTTGTGGCATCTGACGTAGGGGAGGCAAAGCATACGTCAAGGTCGACGGCGGCGAGTCGGATGACAACAACGCCAACGTGAACGCAGTGGCGCTGGACGACGGCGAGGTCAGCGTCAACATCGAATGACTAGACTCGCTGGATATTGACGACTTGAACCTGAGCGTGGTGGCTACCAATGGAGCCAAGGTCACCGTGGACGTGGACGCTGGGTCCGTCGCCAAGTGAATCATGGACGGGGGCGCGGACTGTACAGAGGGGTGGAAGGCGATGAGGACGGTGGCGTCACGAGTGAATTGTTAACAGCCTGATGTTGTCGGTAACGTCACAGCGTAAGGCTTATTACCGACCACTTAGTACTGCGTCTTTGTCTTGATACTGCTCTTTGTGGAATGGGAGATCATATGCTATAAAGGCTTGTGTCCAGCTTTGATACCGACTTGAAATTCAAGACGAATGATAATGACTTAGACCTTCAATAATGATCATATGTTTCTTTCCCACCAAGCAAAGTCTACCTCGATATGTGTGTAGTCTCCCTTCAATATACTAGACACGTTAGGGTTATTTTTTTTAATTAATTCCTATATGAACTATACAATTTGAGCAGGCGAGGAATCACCACCGTCCATGTTCTTCCTCGGTCATCTTTCAAATTCGTTTTAGACAGAAACGAGTCTCCCGGACACCCTGAGGCTTGGACGTAGAGATACCGACATAGGTCCTTAGGTGTTGTCTACGTAGGTACAACAGCAATTTCCCATCTCAATCCCTTACCGCTCGTAGCCCGAGCTCCAGTCACTTTTCAATTTCCGTAGGCGTCCAAGTGCGCGACCGCCGCCCGAACCGCTCTTCAGGATTATCCAGCTCATGCTCAACACTCCACTTTTTTGTGTACTTCTCAAGCTCGTCCCGTATATCCAAGCACTGCACGCGCACAACACTGAGTAACTTCCCGTCGTCGTTTTTCCACGTCGCCGCAGGAACGACGCCACAGTTCGTACAGATGAGGAACTCCGCCGTGCCTGTCCCCATACGATACCGGCTGACGGATTCGGCAGTTTTGATGCTTAGGGACCCTGCAGCATCAGAAGTGAACGATGCGCCGTGCAGCCTGCAGAAGTTACACTGGCAGGCCCTGGACCCGAGCTCGGATGGTGTCTTCTGGGTCCGCAGATGGACTTTGATCCCGCCGCAGTGGCAGGCGCCGTGGTAGTCCATGTCTTTCGAGTGGGTGTCTTTCTGTGCCCTTGCTGGGCTATCTGCCATATAACGCCTCTGCGCGGAAGCATTTGTGGCCGGGCTGCGATGCACAGACTGCATCGGCCATGTTCGAAAAGCTGGTTTGATCGTTCCTCTTGAGACCTGGACCTGGACAGCTAGAAAACCCGTCCTGCGCAGCATCTTGCATATGCTTTATTGCTAGTTCTAATGAATGAAGGCTCAAAAATAAGAGAAAAACTTCAGGCGGTTTAGAGGCCACCTGGCGTGCCGAAACGAGTGAGATGCGGGGGCTGACTTTGTGACACCAGAGTTGGGATAAAGTACCTAGGTCAAGCTCCGTGGTGACCAAGGGCGTGACCTTGGGCGCCATTGACATGCACCTTCAAGGATTGTCTGAGAGCCTTCCACTCTCCGTCATTAGTCAGCCAAGCCGCTGCAAATCGACCATTGTAATTGGGAGAGCTCTTCCGGCTTACGGCCAAGACATGGCAGGCCGTGGTGTTCATTGTACTGCGGATATTGTCTGAAAGTTATCAGCCGCTAGGGTTGAAACGGCATATCGTAGAGGCTACATAGAGAGGATAGGGTTACAGGTACGGTTCATAAATCATATTATTAGATCCTTTGGTATGCTCGAGAGCTCTCATTTCAACCAATTGTCTTCTATTTCCACCAGGAGAATGATTCAACCGATTTCCAGTTGGTGACCATTACAGAGGCTCTATTCCAATGAATTGGCCCCCAACTAGCGCCCCGTGGGACTTGTTGAGAACGACATTCGAGTTTTCAGCGAATGATACCACTGCTTTGATTCCGTGGATGCTTGCATGGCCTCTGCACCACCGCACTCATGTTGTGTCTTTGCGCATCGCCTTATCGCAGGTCGTTCCGGATTCGTCAAGTACAGCTGCACTCGACGAATCAATGGCGATTGCTTCTAGTCGACTCTGAACAATAGGTCGGTATTTTCGACGTAGGCTGTCGACAATAGTGATGCTAGTAAAAAGTCCCATGCAGTATAATATAACAAGGATAAAAAGATATTTAAAACATGTGCTGAGGTCTGACTCAAAAGAGTTTAGAAATAAAAAGAGAAGTACTACAAGGCCTGAGTATACCCAAATTAGAAGGGGTGCAAGCGGTCGCCAATCTACTCGATTAAAGATTGCCAGGTGAGAAAGCACTCCCAGTAAAACGATGAGTGCGTATAGCACGGCAAGTTCTGTTTTGACCGTCATAGCCTGGGGGAAGAGGGTGGGGAGAGGGGATGAAATGTGGTCAAGTCTTTATCTTGAATAAATGAGTGAAAGGACTAAGAAGGGGGTGAACGTTTTCCGGAGGGCTGCTTCATTGGAGTATATAGAAATACAACCTGGTGAAGAGCGTCTAGGTGAAGGCGCGCGCCACAAAGCATGGCCGCTTCTGGAGACCAAAGGGTTGGGGATGCTAAATTTGGAAAGGTTGCGGCCAATGGCAGGTCTGCAATCTGTTGTTGGTATGTGTGTTTGTGGGGCAGGGTTACTTCACAGGTCCCTCACCTGCGGCGCAGTGCTAGAGCCGCCCTCGGGAAGTCACGATTGTTAGGTACCTGGAGATGTGTCACTTCCGACACGATCATCTCTCTACAAGTACCACGAATACGTTTATCCCTCGATAGAAGGCGATGTACCGAATCATGTCGAGCAAAAGCAAATAGCGTCACCTGTGATGTGGAAATTGATCCTCTGCTGGGACGATCGAGCCCCTTGATTCCGGGCCTTGAAAACACGCACGGACCAGTTGACTGCGGTGGTCAACCAAGACTCCAACGAAACCGATGACCAACCAAGCCCGCAAGCATTTCAGAACCCTACATTCTTTGTTTTTTTTACCGGTACTCCAGACAACAACAGTACCGGTAGGCATGAAAGAGACAGCGGTGAGTTCCGGTCAGAATGCTTGTTTCATGAGAAATCCTCTGTTAGTTGCTAATTCTCACAAACCCTGGCCGTCTTGTACACTATTTCATTCCTCTTGAAGCATGCATACCTAGGTAGGGCTGCCTCGTTCAACATGTCAAGGTCAGCAGGTCTTCTGAGTGGCCAAGCCAACCACTTGGAGCAATTGTCAGCTATGCTCGTCATGATTGATCTGAGAAGAGGCTCCGAAATTGGTGAGGCCGCAAAAGATGATGACGAAGTCAATTCGAAACAAGGCAGCCAATTGGCTGGTCTCGGGTCACAATGACTGGTCTTCATCACTTTACACAGCACGGGGTGTTTTGAAAGTCGTCCTCGTTTTCAGCCTGCAAATCACTGGCATTGCCCGCTTACCAAAGAAAAAGCACTTGAGAACCATTTTTTTCTGTTGCGTCGGTAGAGATGAGGGTCAGTGACATTCTACCTAGGTACGGGTTTGATGATCACCGTCATTGAAATCGTTTCAGGACTGTAAGCGTTGCATTTCTTTTTTGGTCACCTGCATTTATCCGGCACCGGTTCACAGCTAGCGAACAACCCCGCACCAATAGTGCATGCGCTTCCCCTGGCCATTTCCCCGGAAAAGCAATGTAAGCTTTTGAAATACTGGCTGCCACGCAGTTACGTGGATCATAAGACCCTATCCTGGGGAAGATCTGTTCCATCCTGATCTCACCAAGCCACCGGCCGGCCGTACGCCCGGTAGGGTTCAAGAATCGCGGCCCGGACGCGTGTCATGGCATTATCATGCCGTGGCGTTCTATATAAGATGCCGTGGTCCCGGGTCCTCAGATGAGAAAGACTTGAGAGTAACGCAACCGCTGCTCCAAATCAAGATCTCGGCATGGCTCCTCTTTCTGAGGTCGGGCTTACGGCCCTGTCGGTGTTGGCTGTGACCTTCTCGACATACGCCGAAGCACAAATAACCAACTCGTCCTTTTCCAACGACGCCACATCGCTCACCTTCATATATCAAAACAACCTGAACGCATCCGACGACGTGAACCATGTAGGAGCCATCCTGTTGGACCCTTCGACACAGGGTGTAGGAACCGCCCAATGTACAGCAATAGGAGAGTCTCTGTTGCCCTTCTCGACTGTCGAAGCACACAGTGAGGACTTCGAATATTCTCTGTCCTACCTCGCATTCGCTGGCTTGGTACAAGCTGGGCAGAAATATTATATCGAGGATGCCGTATTGTCTGTCAACACCTCGCCCGGAGGCACGCTTGGCTTCTCGACATCCGGATCGGAGAACGGGACCGGCCAGCTACCGGTTCTCTGCACTCAGTCCAGCTCCCAGAATGGCGCGAGCAATGCTCAAGCGACTGCTTCGAACAGGCTGACGATCTCCTCGGCGGGCAACACTTATGTGGGCTTTCGGAATCAGAAGTCCTTCCGCTTTATTGGGATACCATACGCAGATCCGGCGGAGCGTTTCGAATACTCAACGGTGTACAGTGCTACTGGCCAGACGATCAATGCCACCGCGTATGGTGCCGACTGTGCACAAGCGTATGATTCATCTTCCGCCGAGGACTGTCTGTTTCTGAACATCCAGACACCTTATATTCCCAAGGCTGGGTCGAGCGAAAATCTCAGGCCGGTTATGTTCAGCATCCACGGTGGTGGCTTCGTGGGTGGTAACGGGGGCGCAGATTCCGGACTGGATGGCGGGAATATGGCCTCGAGGGAAGACATTGTGTCAGTCGAGCTCAACTACCGCCTGTCTACCCTGGGTTTTCTTGCCATACCGGGAACGAATGTTACGGGTAACTTTGGAATTGGAGACCAGATTACAGCGCTGGGGGTGAGTATCCCATTTCGCCATTCAAACCCTAAATCTAGTACTAAACATCGTGTGTTACAGTGGGTGAAGAAGAATATTGCTTCTTTTGGTGGAAACCCCAACAATGTCACTATCATCGGAGAGTCGGCTGGTGCCGGGTCAGTTCGAACACTGCTCGGTTCGCCACCGGTCATCGAGAACGACCTCATCTCCGGGGCTGTGTCCATGTCCAACCTGGGCGGAGGCGTAGCTCTTGGCCTGACGGGCGATTACGCCACGACCTACAGCTCGTACCTGACCATCGAGCAATCTTTTGCCCTGGCTGGCGAACAGATCTTCAGCGCCGTGGGCTGCAACCAGACTGATATCAACGACCAGATCGCGTGTTTGAAGTCCATCCCTGCGTCCACGATCGTCAACCTGGGAACAGTCGCGAGATACGTCGTCCAGGATGGTACGATCGTCGACACGGAGCAGCTTATCGTCTCCGCCAAGAACGGCAGCCAGGCCTACGTCCCGATCATTTTTGGCACTACAAACAACGATGGCGCCTCGTTCTGCGGATACCCGGCCAGTAACATCTCAAGCGAGGTTCAGGGCATTGCTTCCTCACTAAGCATCTCTCAAGCCCAGGCCCAGCGAGTCATCGACAGCGGCCTCTTCCCATACTATGACACAGGCAATCTTACCTTGGATACCTTCAACGTCTCTCAAAGAGTTTCCACTGACTTGCAATTCCGATGCATCGACGAGGCCACCATCTACGCTGCTAGCGTTTCGGGGGCATTCCCTACTTCCTATTACTACAACATTGACCGTACGTACGAGGGTTATGATCCGCTGAACCTGGGCCCAACCTTGAACGGCGGAGTCAACCCAGAAGGAAACTATTTCAGACTCCACGGGAGCGACCTCGGCTTTACGTACGGCAACCAAGAACCCCTCCGTGACCATCGCGACCTGCAGGCCAGCCAGCTCATCAGCGGGTACTACGCCGCTTTTGCGCGGACGGGCTCCCCGAACCCCAGTGAGGATTACTTGCAGGCGCGGGGCTACAGCGACACGCTGTCAGCGGTGAGGGAAACTGGCACTTGGGACCCTGTCACTAGCGACCAGGGGCCGGCCAAGCAGCTGGATTATCCGGCGGAGACGATCTCGTTCCCTGAGGTCCCACAGTGTGCGTTCTTGAATTACAGCCTGAGCTATTACCTCGACGGCGGCGCCTGAAGCCATAGATCAAGAATGGAAGGAATTTCAGGGAGTACATAGGGTACAGGCACTTCCAAAGCTCCAATTCAATGTATAAATAATCTACGGTTTCACCAATGTTCCCCAGATATGGCCCATCGGCCGACAATAAGTGACTGATCCGGCGGACTAATGTAACAGATCAAAGTGGATGAGAGTGTGGCATACTTCGATTATCACCCCTACTCCATTGAACAGAGACGATGAATTTAGGTGAATACTACAGCACAACCAAAAGAGAGAAGTTAAAGCGAGTGTGAATATATAGCTCCACTGCCTAGAGGTATACGTGAAAAGAATGGTCATGAACTGGATGGCTCAGTAAACACCTTGTGTCTGTGTTGCTCGATTGCCCGTCAGGCCCTAAACACCCTCAGAGTTCAATCACCCCAAGATTCCTGACGTCCCGAGGTCTCGCAGCTGCCCCTTGTGCTTCCCATGGCTTCCAACAACAGGAGCCCAGCGCCGTCCACAGCCTGTGCCAACCGCCCTATCGTTCCCCTCAAGCATCTCTGCACTTGATGCTCCCCCAGATCGACCCCGGATTGACGGAGCCACAGCCATCCGGACCGGTCCCCTCGCCGGTGATGATGTCACTGTCCTGCCCACAGCTGCCATCCTGCCAGATGGTGCAGTACGCGTCCCTGTACCGCTCCCCGCTGGGAGGCATCGAGAAGCCCTCGGCGCCGCAGTTATAGGGCCCGTCGAAGCCGCCGTCCTTCATGAAGTTGCATTCTACGCCGGGACCAAAGGTGCCTGGCAGAACCATGCAGTCCGATTCACCGGAGCCTTCGATCGAGTACTGGGTCGTAGGTTAATAGCGGTCAATATTGAATGCTTTGGTAGAATAAAGATACGTACGTAGTTGCCTCCTGACTGTGCGCAATCCGTTTTATCGTACAAGTCCAATATCCAGGCTGAGGCCGTGGAGGAGAGGGTGAATAGGATCGCGGCAGGAGTAGAGAAATGCATGATTGAATTGTAGGAGAGTTGCCTTGGTTCAAACTTGGTGAAAGACGGTTAAGATAATGTGCATGGAGATTTGGATCCGGACAGGCTGAAGAATGACAGAGAATTCAGGTCCTTTTATATCCCGACCCTGACTGAACGTCAGCCAGGTTGGCGTGCTTGAGAATGGCCTCGACACACCCCGGGTAGTCACCAACAACGCCAGTCAAGGTTTCCACCGTCAAAAGTCTGGAGATCATCGCCAGCCTGCTTACCCGTCCCAAACGGCTCGTTGGGTGCATTGCGCAAGACAACTGAAGATCTTACTACATTTATCTCCAATGTGCTCTGTAAGTCAGCAGAAAACCTCGGACCAGACCCACTCACCACCAGGCCAAGATCAAAAAACCAGTGCAGGATGATTGGGGGCTGACTTACCGGGATGTTAGTGAAGTGCTTTCCCGCTTTCGACTTTCATACGACTGATTTTGATACCGCACTTGGAATATCACGTAATCACACTCACTCAGCAACACCACGATCCATACCTATTCATTGATCACCTCTGCTACTATGAACATTCCGGATTCATCTCTTCCTTCTTGAAAGGCGTGAGCTTGCAGCCCCAAGGAAATCATCAGGTTCTAAGGCGGATGACATCTGAGAGCCACTGACGGATATTCACAGTCCTGCGGAAATATGTACCATGCGACCCCACCATTCGGGATACCCCATGATCCGGGACAGCTAAATTCCTCCGCACCCACCAAAAAACCCATTTTTTATAAAGCTATAACTATTTAATTCCTTCTCGTATAAAATTAATAAATATCTTTATTTAAAGCTTAGATTCTACTTTTTTAATCTATATATCGTATTATAGAATATTTAAATCTTATATATTTTAAAAACTAAAATAGTTAATTTTTCTATATAAGCCCTAAGAATACTACTTTTTTAATTACTTATAAAAACGTAATACGGTTAATAAGATTTAATTTAATATTTTATATATATTATAACTTACTTTAATATTATATAAAAAATATTAAGATAATTCTATATTCCTTATATAAGACTATATATAAGTTTTTAATATTTACTATATAGATATTAAAGAAATTTAATAAGGAAAAAGTAAATTTAATGTTTTTTTATATAAAATATTTATTTAATATTTTTAAATTTTTATAATATATTATAAATAATATTTCAAACTTTATAATCTATATTATTAAATAATATAATATAGTTTTAAGGTATTATATCGACTATTTTATTTATTTAAGTTCCCTTATTAAGCTGGAATAATAGTAAATATCCGAGAAGGATAAGGTATAATATATCTTTTAAATTAATATAGTAGGTTTTGCTATACAGGACTTTTTATAGTAACTTATTAATCTTCTACAAGCCTATTTATAGTTAGAAGCTGCTATTTTATACTAATAGCTATAGCGTTAGGCCGCATCTAGTCTATTTACGCCGGTGCTGTTAATAAGCTATTAGCCTTAATATAAACCGGTCTATTAAGGTTGAAGCTATTGCGGGCCGTAAGCAACCTAGTCTAATACCGTTAAGCACTATGCGAAAGTGCTATTACTATATAACTTAGGCATAAGTTGTTTGAAATGGGCAATGTTAAAAAGCCGCCATTGCCCTAATCTTATGGGATACGCATAAGTTCTGGCTTTACTTAAATATACACCTATCTAGCAAAACCGAGCAACTACCATAACCTTTTCTGCAAGACCATTTAAAAGCAATTATTTAGCCTGCCGCACTACCGAAACCGAGATAACTGCTAGTTAAGCTTAAACTACCACTTATATACGCCTAAAACCCCACTAAGCGAGTTTATAGCTGCGGTTAAAATAGATAGGTAAGGCCACCATATTCCATTATCTGGATACATAGATCTAATAGCTCTGCAGCTATAGAAATAGATTCTATTTATAATAAGTAAATTTTTGCCTAGGTAAGAAGTTTTTTTACTAAGGTAAAGGAGTATAAAGATAAGAACCTTTCCTTATTCCTATAAATCGATATATTTATTAGCATCTTAAAGATGTATAAGGTTTATTCTAAAGAAATAAATAAGTTTATTGCTTATAAAGTAAGGATAAATAAGCTAAATGGAAAAAGGAAGGTTAATTATTTAGTACGCTTTTTTAAAAAGGTTTACCTTTTATTTAGATAGATTAGAAAGATAAAGCCTAGTTGCAGAAATATAATATAGTTAAATAGAATTTAATTTAAAAAAATATAATTATAGGTCTTTTAACCTTATACCCAGGAGGGTTAAGGTATTATATAGCTTTATATTTTTTAATATTTTAATATATAAAAATATATCTTTAAATTATAAAATATATAAATTAAAAATAATAAGAATAATTATAATAGAATATTATAGTATTTATCTTATTTATATATAAAGGTTTTTATTAATATTAGAGTAGTATCCATTAAAATATAAATTATTTAAATCCTTTATTTTGTATGGGTGCGGGGTAGTTTGGCTGTCCCGGATCGTGGGGTATCCCGAATCATGGGGTCCCATGGTAATCTTCTGTACCCGCTTGCTCCAATTAGAAACCCTTCTCCGGGTAGTCCAATGATTCTCAACACATCTCCTGTGCTGCTGGTAATCCAGGTATTTCGTATATGTCTGCTTCCGTTCCCATTGATACATATCTAAACACATTGTGCTCGGGTATGGCAATCTCAGGGTCAACACGCCGACTATTGTCTTTGTCTCCCAATATTGGAAGAGGGCACCCGGAGTCATCTCACGATGGTGCGGGTTTCTTGCCCAAGAAGCGGACCAAGGTCGCTATCTAGTCATCTGTGAGGGCGTAACTATATCCGTCTCGTGACATCTTTTGGCGCGCGAATGGAACCACACTCCGTCGTACCGAGATTTTCGCACGCACAAAGATCTTGTTAGCCGAATTGCCCTTCTCGATTTGTTGACGCCTGCGAGGTTGCGCGCGAGGTATCAGGCTTACCCCGGTGTCGCTTTGACCTCTTTCAAGAAAACGGAGATTCGCAGGGCTAAAATCGGAGGGCGCAAGGGTATATATTGCCCCCTAGTAAACATTACTGTCGCCGACAATATCCTCTATAGCCAGATTTACCTATAATAATTAGTTAATACTTCCTATAGCCCCTATATGCTGCTTTTTTGCTATTACCCTTATACTTAAGGGTATAGCTGCTAATAAAGCTGGGCTAAAAGATCTTATAATGCTAAAGTATTTTAGGACCTATACTATCGCTATAATACTAGGAAAACGAGATCTAACCGATTAAAGGTGCTTTCTAATACTAAATCGATTAATTCCGACGAGTAATTAATAAATTTAACGTAGTATTAATGCAATATAGTGATATTAAGTTTGGTGGCGATAGGGGCTTTGCCCTGCGCCCTCCGATTTTAGCCCTGCGAATCTCTGTTTTCTCTTTCAAAGAGCACCACTCCGCTTAGCCGGCAAGATCAGCAACACCAATACCTATCAATCAAGCCGTCCTGAGCTTGTTAACTGGTCCAGCATGAGAGGTATCGACCAGACGGCATACATTGGTTCGCAATATCATTAGAGCTGGCTCAAATGCCTCACGGAAAGCCTTCGGCTTCTCTAGAGCACCATGACATAGTTCTGTATGCGTTGCAACCGGGTCCTCACTTGTGTACGTGTGTCCCTGTAGGCTGAAAACAATTTGCTCAAGGGGAAGCCCATTAACGATCTGGGCTAGCATGGTTTCTGCCACTTTGGTCCGTATGATGCTCAACAGTGCTGTGGTCAAGGCGTGCTGACGGTCTTTGTCCAGGACCTGGTCAACACGGCACTTCTCAATATATGTTGGACGCGCGACAGTGCTGTATCTAGGGTCTGGTTCCATGAATACAGCTAATTATGAAAGTGGTAATATAAATTATATTACAAGTATTATAAGAAGTAATTTATATCTTAGCAGAGCGCCTTTCTTACCTGGCGACATCTTCAGGGTTAGGTCAGGGTTGGTCACTGCTGGCGATGTCACCCTCCCCCCCATTTCCCAGCCACCCCCTTTCCGTCCAATGCCAAGACATTAGATCAACACGTGATCTCGTGAAGCTCAATCTGGCGGTCCACGCGGGACTGCACTCGCTATTCCTCATCATCTCATCCATCCATCCAAGTATACACCATCACCACCACACCATCACATGCTGCGATCGCTCCCCGCCGAGCAACGTACATTTACCAGAGGGTCAGTTCAAAGGTACTCGCACCGGCGGGTAGCCGCGCACGCCTGCGGAATCTGCGTTCGCCCCGAGGAGTTGTCCACCGCGACCAAGACCTGGAAATGCCGACTTCTCTCGCCCCCACGACCTTCGCGCCGTGGAGAAAAGGGAACCGGGGTCTTGGGAAGGGGCTGTCCATTTCTCCTCTTGATGAGGAAAAACGGCGCCTTCTGTCAGCGACACGGCTCCTCTGTTGGCATGCGTGCTTTTGCTGGGCGTGCGGGAACTTTTGCCGTTCAGCAGTCTTCCGTTTCTCGTCTCGCTGTTATCAATCCGCTGGCGCTTGCCGGCCATTTCCAAAGAGTCAAGGCTGCTCTGCCGACCAGAAGCCTGGGAGGGAGGGAAATCCTGCTCACCGCAGGGGTCGACACTTTTGGGTATGCAATATTCTGTTTGGTCTGGTTACTGATCTGTCACAGGTGTGAGCGGTCCCTCGGTCATGGCCGATGATGTATCGACTTCATCGGAACCCGGCACGACCACTCCACGGCAGGATACAACCTCCTCCGATGATATCAATGTCTCCGCCACGCCGGCCGCTGTGACTTGCGAGGGCCGCACACGGCCCTTCACCGACGTGACACTAGACATCCGCCGCTATGCCTCGAATAACACTGCCTTCATGAAGCTGCGTGCCACCGTGGCGCTCAAGGCACCCGCAACTGCGAAGACGAGCATATTTCTGTTCATTCACCCAGAGCGTATACGAACGTTGGCCTTGGACGAATGTCCCGAATCGGCATCACAAGAAATAGTGAAGAAGAAGCTGGGACAGAACACGTATTGCCTTCGGTTCACACTTGACAGACCAGCTGACCTGGTTGGTCCTGCGAGCCCCGAGAACCTTTCACCAAAGAACAAGAACTCGGCCGAGATACTCCATCATCTGCGATCGCTGGCCCGAGAGACGAGATTCGCTGTGCATCTGCCGGCCAAGGTTATGACCAAGGCGCTGCTGCTTTCGCTCTGCGGAGCCGCCTCTGGCAATGAGTTGACGTCGATTGCCTGGCAGGCAGACCTGAGCTGTCTCTACGGCGGCAAAGGTGGCCGGTTAATCGGCGTTACTCCCGAAGATGCGTCTGTGAACCCCCCATCGTATGATGAGCTGGAGCCTGGGCCACCATTGCCACCGTTCAACCAGGGGAAGCCGTGCGGCCCTTCACCCTCTTCACCTTCCCAGGTGTTCACATCTGCGGATCGCTCGAGCCTCCCAGGTCCCTCTAAGAAACGACGCCGTGAAAGTGACGGCTTGGATGCCACATCCGCAGATATGTCGGCCATGGAGGCGATGTGCAGGAAGCTAATGGGTGAAATGAAGGCCGAGCTGAAGCAAGACATGAGCGACCAGCTGCAAAAGTTAGAGGCCACCATAATGAAGCGGTTGGAGCAGCGGCTTGGGGAAGAGTCGGCACGCATCGAAGAGCATGTCGAGCAGCAGCTGCTAGAGGTAAGAGAGGAGACGACTGACGAGATCGGTACCCGGATAGAGGACGAGTATTATGGCGTCCGGATCCGGCTCGAAGACTTCGTCAAGGACGAGGTACAAGATGCCGAGGAGAGGATTGTCCATCACATAGAAAGTAGCGCTACTGTATCTTTACAATTCAATACATAACATGCACCCCACAATGCAAGTATCTCGGCATGCTACGCTAGATCGACCATCATGTGTATCCTTCTCGTATCCAGGTGTCTACAACCCTGATAGATCTCGACAGTCACTTTCAGATTACATCACCCCTAGAATGTGCACAGCTTGTCGCCCCAGCCGTTGCAGCAGCTGGTGAAACCACTAAGATCGGTTGCGTCGCACTCCTAGGTTCGAGCGGTTTGACCAGGTCAGCATTTCCTCCAAGCTTTAGCTGTGGGTTATCCCTATCGAACTCACCCCGTTTAACACCAATCCCGTCCCGCTGCAGCAGGCTAAGGTGTGGCCCGTGATAGAGTTGACCTGGCCTTCGGCGTTGCTCACACAGCAGGTGGCGGGTGTTCCTGCCAGAGCGCTGTGCTGGAGTTAGCATCCACTGAATCACTGCAGGTGCTGTGGAATTAGAGATGGAGGTAAATGCACCCTGTGGCGAGAAGGGCGAAGATGAATGAAACCAGATGCATTGTCAATGGGCGGTCTTGAGCACGGATTTCGGCGGGTCGTCTGACGGATATGTGAGATGCTGAGCTGTACTGTACTGGAGTATAAGGCAGAACATCAAGACAAGAAAGAGGCCAGCACTACAACGTCTGGGCATTTTGGATACTGGCAGGTTAAATACAATCCGGTAAACTTAATAGAAATAGTATCAGCTGTACTTGCAACGACTCGGCACCCACCTGACCGGTGATGACTCGCAACATAGTGGGCTAAGCCCGGCAGATCCGGTAGGTCAACTGCGAAAGCTAAGATTATGGGTCGCAATCTCATTTACGAGAGGATTCAAAAGCTGGCGGTCAGGATCGCGCAAAGCATCTCTATTACCCCATTTCTATTGTCTGCTTACAGGCGCGGTAGCGGTTATACCTACCCGGTATAAACAGGGCAAATGCAGTATATAAGCTATACTATTAATTTTACACCTAAATATCTTAATACCCAGCTATTTATATCGAGAAATAAAGCTATCGTTATATTTAAATTAATTAAATATATATATATATATATATATATATTTAAAGAAAATATATAGATTTAAAAGATATAGTAATATTATTTAATATAAAGCCTTTTAAGCAATATCTTTATAATCCTTTTACTTACCCCTTATATTAAAAAGGGTTAAAGCTAAAGTTTATTAATTACTTACCTATTTTAGCTATAACTAATTTTAAACTATAGTTAAACCTTTAATTACTTATAACCGCTTTTATTAAACTTATTAACCTTTAATGTGATTAACTAATAAGTGGCGGATATTAATAAATAGCGGATTTTTATAACTTTTACTAACTTTTAATAACCTTAGCATCTATATTAAGTAAAGAAATTAATTAAAATTAATATTAATAGGTATTAATTAATCTTAATAACTTATTTTTAATTAATTTAATTAATTTATAATAATTAATATAGCTATAGTGCTAATCTAAAGTAAATAACTTTTAATAAAAAAATCGGGTTTTTTACTAAAATAAAGTATTTTAGCTATATAGGATTAACCTTAACCTATATTAGCTAAATTAACTATTTATATAGTTTATTATAAACCGCTTAAAAATATACTTTTATTTATTTAAAATTTAATTAATTAAACTTTTTTATATCTTTTTTATAAGTTTTTATATTATATTTTATCTTACTATAGTTACTATATTATTATTTTAATAGTTTATTATAGACCGCCTTTTCGCTATTATTAGCTATTTTATTAGCTAGCCGCTTTCCCTTTTATTTTTTCTTAGTTATTATCTAAAATTCCTTAATAATAAGTGCCTTTTTAAGCTATATCTAACTTCTTTTAGCCCTCCGGTGCTTAATAAGCCTAATATTAGCCTTTTTAAGAGTATAAATCCGATTATTTAAAAGAGTAATCTAATACGCTATTGCTTATACGCCCTTTATAAACTTTTTAATTGCTTAGATAATTAGTATAAGGAAGCTCCCCTAATAAGCAGATATTTTACCTTTAATAAAACTTAATTATTAAATAATCTAATAGGTATAAACTATTTTTCTTATTTAAATTTCGTCTCTTAAAGCTTGGAATATAATAAGTAAGGGGAAGGAAGCTAATTAAGGCTATAGCTCCCCCTTCCTCTATAAACCTCGGTTTACTTTATACTTAAGCTTTTAAAAATAACTTTATATAGTAAGAAATATTTATTATACCATTAGATACCTCCTAGGAGGCCCTATAAGCGCCTAATAAGGAAAAACCCGTAATATAGAGAGAAAACCTTATTAGCTAAAGATATAATAACTAATAGTAATAGGTACGCAATTATAAAAAATAAATTAGGGGTAAATAGTCTTACCTTTTAGCATTAAAGGGGCGTACCGGAGGAAGGGTAGGTTAAAAAGGAGGCACTAGCGGAATTTAAACTTATACCCTTTATATTGCTAGCGTAAAAGGATACCTTAACACTTAACTAATACGCTACGGTGCTAATTTAATAAGTATTAAATAATATTTATAATTTCTATTTAGATAGCGATATAGAAAGGGATTATATTAAAGTTTATAGGTAAATATCTAGTTTAAAAATAATAAAATCTAGGTTTTATAAAGAAATCCTAGCCCCTTTAAACCTAGCTTTTATATTTTCTTTTATAAAGATCTTATTATAAGCTAGTTTAAATATAAGAAAAAACTTTAATTTAATAATATAGTTAATTAATATTTAAATAAAAAGATTAATCTTATTGCTATATATACACTTTAATAATAAAAATAATATAATATTTAATAGCTAAAGTAAATAAGATAAATATAGTAATATATTAATAGGGATAATAATATTCTTTTTATAATACTACTTAAACCTAGCTAATATATAGCTTTTATATCTATTTAAAATAAGTATTTAATATTTACCCTTAATCCGCTTAATTATATATTTATTAAAATATTAAATCTATTTTAAACTAGTTTTATTATTTATTTATTTATTTAAAGTAAGCTTAATTATTTAGCTTAATAAAAAGCCTAACTTTATTATTTAATTAATAAGGTAATAGGTATCCTAGATAATTATAAATAATAGGATATATTAACCCTTTATATTAATATATTTAATAGCTATTATTTATTTCTGGTTTTTAAGCTATATAAATTTAGCCTTTTTATATCGATTAAAATATATAATAACTAAAGTTAAAGTTATTTAGCTTATTATAAAGCTAATTTTATTAAAGTTATAAAGATTATCGATTAAAACTTTATATTTAGCTATTATATTATAAAGCAGCTAAAATTAATTTTTAATAACCTTAAAATCTTTATAAAAAGCTTTTTAATAATTATAAAGCCGATTAAACTTAATTTTTAAGCTTAATTATATCTTTATAAAGTATTATACTTAATTTTTATTAACCGGCTTACTATTATATAATATTAATAAAAGGTTAGCTATATCTTCTATATTAAAAAGTTATATTAAAAAATTTTAAGCATTTTATTTAAAAATATATTAAATAAATATTTTCTTTTTAATTTAATTAAGTTTATATATATTAATATATAACTTTTTATATAAGCGTTATTAGTTTATTTTATAATATAATATAGTTTTAAAGATATAAAAGATTTTAATACCTTAAATAATAGATAAAGACTTTATATTATTATTTTTTTAACTTTTAAATTATTTAAATAGCTAAAATAATTTTATTTTATTTTAATAAAGGATATATATTATAGTTATTAATTTTTAATATATTAAATATTTAAATAGGTAAAATAATATAAAACTAACGCAAAAAATAAAAATATAATTTATATTAAAGAAAAGCCCGCCTATTTAAACTTTAAATATTTAAATTAATATTATACCTTTATTATTACTATAAATCAATTAAATTAATTAAAAATAAATAATTAAAATTAGTTAACATTTATTAATACTAATTTTAATTAATTTCTTTACTTTATATAGATGCTAAAGTTATTAAAAATTAATAAAAGTTATAAAAATCCGCTATTTATTAATATCTATTATTTACTAGTTAACTATATTATACCCTTTATAATAACGCTATTATAAAATAATATAAAAATAGTAAAAATTTAATTAATTAACTAAATATTTAATATTTTTATTATTAAAAGTATTAATTTTATATTTTTTTATTAAAATTAACCCTTTATATAATAAATAGCTAACGTTTTTATATAAAGCTAACTTATTTTAAAGTTTATTAGAAAACTTATATTTATATTTATACCCTTACTTATTATATAATATATAAGCTTATAATACCTTTAATAATAATAAGTAGTTAATTTATTTAAAATATATTTATAATTTTCTATTAAGCTTATAATTTCTTATTATCTTTATAATAATTATTAATTTAATAATTAAAAAAGCTTTATTTAAAGGTATTTAAGCCGATATATTAATAATATATAGCTAATATTATACCTTTTAAATAGTAATTTTCTTATAAATCGTTATAAATAAAAAATCTTCTTATTATATATTTTATACTTACTTTATTATACTTATAGCTATATTTAAGCTTTTTAATATTATTTATAGCTAATAATAGCTATACCTTTTTTATTTTTAAGCCGGTTAATTTTAAAGGTTTATTTAAAAATAATATTAAAAATCTTTAAAGTAACCGCTATAAGTATTAACTATTTTATTTATTTAAGTTTCTCTATTAAGCTAGAATAATAATAAGTATCCGAAAAAGATAAGGTATAATATATCTTTTAAAATTAATATAGTAAGTTTTACTATATAAAACTTTTTATAATAACTTATTAATCTTTTATAAGCCTCTTTATAATTAAAAGCTACTATTTTACGCTAATAGCTATAGTATTAGGCCGCGCCTAGTTTATTTATACCGGTGCTTTTAATAAGCTATTAGCTTTAATATAAACCGGTCTATTAAGGTTAAAGCTATTATAGGCTATAAGCAACCTAGTTTAACGCCGTTAAATATTATATAAAAGTGCTATTACTATATAATTTAAGTATAAGTTGCTCGAAATGGGCGATATTAAAAAGCCTCTATTACTTTAATTAAGGTTCTAGCTTTACTTAAATATACACCTATCTATTATAAGTTTATAACCTTTTTTATAAGACTACTTAAAAGTAATTATTTAGCTTACCGCGTAAAACCGAGATAATAGTTAAGTTTAAATTAGCACTTATATACGCTTAAGACTTTATTAAGTAAGTTTATAGCTATAATTAAAATAGATAGATAAAGCTACTATATTTTATTATTAAGTATAATATTTAGATATATAGATTTAATAGCTCTACTATAAACAGCTATAGAAATAAACTTTATTTATAATAAGTAAATTTTTATTTAAGTAAAAGGTTTTCTTATTAAAGCGAAAAAGCGTAAAAATAAAAACCCTTCCTTATTTAAGCAAATTAATATATTTGTTATTACTTTAAAGATATATAAGGTTTATTTTAAAGAAATAAATAAGTTTATTACCTATAAAGTAAGGATAAATAATAAGTTAAATAGAAAAAGGGAGGTTAATTATCTATTACGCTTCTTTAAAAAGGTTTACCTTTTATTTAAATAAATAAAGCTAATTATAGAAACGTAATATAGTTAAATAAAATTTAGTTTAAAAAATATAATTATAAGTCTTTTAACCTTATACTTAAAAGGGAACCGCTATAAGTATAAAAAATTTTTAAAGATAAAATATAAATTCTTATAGCACTTTAACTTAAACTTTAAATATATACCGGCCCGCTAAATTAATAATATTTATAATATATAAATTTTAAATACTTTATTATTTAAAAGGGCTAATAATCTTAATAAAAATATTATTAACCTTAATAATAATAAGGCTAATAAGTATTTTTATTAAGATAACTATTTAAAGCTATAATAAAACTATATTTATTTAAACCTTAATATTTATAATAAGATTAGTAAGCCGGCTACTAATATTAATATTAATATTAATAATAATAATAATTTTAATAAAGTATTTTCTTTTTATAACCCTTATATAAATAATATTATTTAATACTTATTATACCTTAAGCTAAATTAGCTAGCTATTATTACTTTACCTTTATTTAAGCTAAATAAAGCTAATAAGGCTAAAGCTAAACTTAAAAATACTTATAAGCCTTAACTATATAGTTTTAATAGCTAGCCCTTTAATAAAATATTATTTATAAACTTTAATTTAAAAATATACTTTAATATTATTAGTTTATAAGAAATTAATATTTTTTTTAAATCTTTTCCTTTACCCTTAATAAAAACTTTAGCTTAATATATTAATATATACTTTTACTTTATATAAAACTTAAATATATAAAAAAAAGATTTATACTTTTAGTAATATTTATACTATTAAATTATATATCTTTTTAAGTATTATTATTTATTTAAGCGTTTACTTTAAAGATTAAATTAATTAATTTTTAATTAAATTATTATATTTTTATTTAACTTACTTTTTAAGTCGCTATATAACTTATAACCGCTTTTAGTTACATTTTTAATTCTTTTATATATAATGCTTAATATTATAATAAAATATTAATTTATTTATAAAGGTTAATTATTTAGTAATATAAATTTAAACTATTAATTAATAATTATAGTTATAAGGGCGTTAGGCCGAACGCTAGCGTAGAGCTATATAGTAGCCCTTATCGATAGGCTTATCTTATCTGCCTATTGCCCGCTATAAATAAGCACGCTATAAGCTATAGCGTAATTAGTAAAGGCTTCTTTTCTATAATTAATGCTTAAATTAAAATTAATAGATTTTACTATTAATTTGTGCCTTAAAGCCGTTATAATATAAATATTATCTTAATAATAGCTCGGTATATTATTTATAATTAATAAAGCTATTTATAAATTTTTTAACTATAGCTAATATAAGCTATAATTCCTTTATAAGCCTATTAAGGTTAGCTTTAAAATATTTTATTAAAGCTAATATAAATATATATTTAACTTTACCTTTATTAGCTAAAGCTTATAACGTGGTTCACCACCGCATGGGACAGATCACCGCGTAAAACACTTTTTTAATATTACTTCACTTTATATAATAAAAGAATATAATGCATATTTAACTTTATATATAATATATATATTAAACGAAAGGGCTTCCATTATTCTATATATATATATATTAATACTACTTATTATATAGGGCTGCAGCTTAAATATTTCGAGTTAAAAGGTTAAGTTAACGTGTAGCTATATATAAGAAACTTTTTTTATTAAATTATAGCCCGTGCACCTTACCTTAATAGCCAATTAAAATCGATGCAAATTTTAATACTACTAGAGTCTTATAATATAAAGCTTTTTATTTAAGTTTTAAAGTTTAATTTAATTCCTTTATAAAGATATTAATGTTTTAATAAATGTTAATAAAAAAGAGGTATTTACTAGTTTATTCTTAACAGCTCTTAAAATCACTTTCCCCGTAATTACCCCGCAAAAAGGTATATAGTATAATTTATCTTATACGGTAGTAAATAATATTAAATATCTTTATAAAGAATTTAAATTAAACTATAAGATTTACTCTATAGCTTTATTTTATAACACTTTACTACTATATAAAATTGCATCGATTTTGCTCAACTATTAAAATAGGGTGCACAGGCCACAATTTAGCTTAAAAGTTTCTTATATATAGGCTACACGTTAACTTAAGCTTTTTAACTCGAAATATTTAAGCTGCAGCCTTATATAATAAGTGGTATTAATATATAAATATATAGAATAATAGAAGCCTTTTTATTTAATATATATATTATATATAAAGTTAAATATATTTTATATATTTTAACTCTATAAAGTAAAGGAATTTCGAAAAAGTGTCTTATATAGTAATTTATCTCACGCGGTGGTAAACCACGTTATATTATTAATATACCTAATAAGTATTATTTAAGTTAGCTAAAATATATTATTAATATAATATTAATTTAACGTTATATATAATAGCTTTATAAGGCTTTATTTAAGCTGCTATTAGGCTATTTATAATATTACTTATTTATTAATAACCTTTTTTTTATATAGCTTTTTATAAATTTTTTTTATAAGATTAGCGTTATTATATCTAATGCTATAGAAATTAACCTAATAAATATTTTCGCTTACTTTATTTATATTAAAAAGATATAGAATAATATATTATAAAGTAAAACTTTTTTAATATTTATCTTTAACTATAAATCTATAAAGATTATATAAAAAAATAAGGCTATAATTCTTCTTATTAATAATGTTTTCTTTAAGTTTAAAAAACCTATAATTAAATAATAAAAGATAGCTTAAGCCTTTATTATAAAAAAAAAGCTTTCTTTAATATTATTTTTAATAATTAAGTAAAGGTACTATTATTTATTCCTTTAATTATTAATATATATAATTAATAAATAAATAGTATAAATATTATTAACTATTATAATATATTTAGCTAAATTAATAAGCGTTAATTCTATTATAGCTTAACTTAAGCTATTATCTTTAACTTTTTATTTAATATTATTATTATTAATTATACCCTTTTTATTTATAAAATTAAATAGAAATCTTAGCCTATTAATAAAAAGCTATAATATATATAAGGTAACTTTAAAGAAATATTATTTAAATAATTAATAATTAAATTTTATATTTAAGCTATATAGTAATATAAGCTTATTATAAATTAAATTAAGCGAAATAGCGTTTAAGCGCTTAAGCTAATTATAATTAATTTTATTATAAATTATACTTTATTATATTAAAGGTATTATAATTATAAAATATATAATATAATCTATAATTTTAATAAGCTATTAATTAGCTATATAACTATATATAGTAAAATTAAAAGATAGCGTAATATTATAATAAATATATAAATAATTAAAGTAACTTTATATTACTTTATTTTAATAAAAATTATTTTATATTATAATATTTAGCTATTTATTTAATTTCGGCCTTATTTTTAATATAAACTTAAATTTCTTATTTATAATTATTAATAATAGCATTATAGCGCATTAGTAGAGCGCTAAGCAGCTTTATATAATAGTAAGTGTAAAGGCTATAAATTTAATTTCTATAAGTATTACTTTTTCTTCTGCTTATAAAAGGGAAGTTACGCCCCCTTTAAAGCTTAATTACTTTTAGTTAATAATACGCTATACTTATTAATATAGCGGGGTTTTTTATAAATAATTAAACGTATTAGAAAAGCTAATTTTAGCTTCTTTATTAAGTTTTTCTTAACCTTTAGCTTAGCTAGTTTTTTCTTAATAAGCAATTAAGTATAAGTATTACTAGTTACGCAGAATTATAAGGTAATAGAAGGTATTAAAGCCTATTTTTCTATATAGCGAGAATAGTATTTAATCCTTTATAAAATTATATTTCGGGGTATATTTTAAAGATTTAAACCTATAGTTATTAGTTATATTAAAAAGTGGGGCTTAATAAACTATTTAATAAAAGCTTAATAATCTATTAACTATTTTATTTATTTAAGTTCCCCTATTAAGCTAGAATAATAGTAAATATTTAAAAAAGATAAAGTATAATATATCTTTTAAGATTAATATAATAGGTTTTACTATATAAAACTTTTTATAATAACTTATTAATCTACTTTTATAAGCCTATCTATAATTAAAAGCTGCTATTTTATATTAATAGCTATAGCGTTAAGCCGCGCTTAATTTATTTACACCGGTACTTTTAATAAGCTATTAACCTATTAAGGTTAAAGCTATTATAGGCTATAAGCTAATCTAATACCGTTAAGCATTATTAATATATAAAAGTGCTATTACTATATAACTTAAGCTATTATAAGTTGCTTAAAATAAGTAATATTAAAAAGCCGCTATTATTTTAAAGGTTTTAGCTCTGCTTAAACATATACCTATTATAACCTTTTCTATAAAACTATTTAAAAGCAATTATTTAGCTTATCGAAACTAAAATAATAGTTAAGTCTAAATTATTATTTATATACGCTTAAGATCTAGATAAAGCTACTATATTCCATTATCTGGATATATAGATCTAATAGCTCTATAGCTATAGAAATAAACTTTATTTATAATAAGTAAATCTTTACCTAAATAAAAGATTTTTTATAAAGGTAAAGAAGCGTAAAGATAAAAACTCTTCTTTATCCTAATAAATTAATATATTTATTAGCACCTTAAAAATATATAAGATTTATTTAAAAGAAATAAATAAGTTTATTGCTTATAAAGTAAGGATTTATAATAAGCTAAAGGAAAATAAGCTAAAGGGAAATAGGGATATTAATTATTTAATACGCTTTTTTAAAAAGGTTTACCTTTTATTTAAATAAATTAAAAAGATAAAGCCTAGTTATAAAAATATAATATAGTTAAATAAAATTTAATTTAAAAAATATAATTATAAATCTTTTCACCTTATACTTAAAAGGGGCTTAATAATTTATAATTATTAATAATATCGAAAAAGATAATTATTTTAAGCTAGTTATATTAACCTTATAGCGGTAATAACTATATTTAATATAAAAGATATAAATATATTAATAGTAGTTATTAAAGCCGCTAATACTTTATAGCCTTATAAGGTATTTAAAATTAAACCCGGTATAAAAGCTTAAATATATTACCGCTACTTAATAACTTTCTTACTATATTAAACTATTAAGTAAAAAAAGAATTATAATAAAAAGAAGGATTATAATAAGAAAAGAAAATATAATAAAAAAAAGTTATAATAGAGAAAAGAAATATAATAAGAAAAAGAATTATAATAAAAAGAAAAACTATAATATAAAGAAAAACTATTACTAACCTTTAAGCTATAGCTAGCTTTTAAAAAAAATTACTTCTTTAAAAACTAACTTTACTTATTAGCTTATATAATAATAATATTTATTTATTAAAAACTATTACTTATAGGTAAATAATATATTTAAGCCGATTATAAGCTATAATAATAATTATTATAATAAGTCTTTAAGGGGTAATAATATTAATATTTTAAGATAATTAAAAATTAAGCTAAATTTAAATAATTTATATTTAAAAATATATATTATATATTATCACTTTCGGCTTTATAATTTTATTTTTAATTTAATTAAATAAAAATATTATTAGGCTATTTAATAAAAAAAGGTTATTATTATTAAAAATTAATAGGATAACTATTCCTTAAAGCGGTATTATAGCTTTTTTTTATTATTTTTAAAATTAATTTATAAGTAAGTTAAAACTATAGCTATAATATTATTAATATATAAAGATAATAATAAAGAGGTATTATATTATATTATTATTATATTATAATGCCTTTATTTATTAATAATTTTATATTACTTATATTAGCTATATATATAATAGCAGTAAAGTAATAATAAAGCTTTTATTATTATTAAGTTAATATTTATTTAAGATATTAAATATTAATAATTCTATATTATAAAAACTTTTTTTATTTATATAGGTATTCGATTTTACTAGTTAGGGGTAAGGGAAATAATACCGATTAGTTACTTTTTCTAGAAATTTAGCTCTACCTATACTATAGCAGAATCTATTATACCTTAAAGATTTTTAATTAAGAGAATAAATATTTATATATCTATTTTCAGCTAATACGCACCTAATGCTAACTAATCTAGCCTTATAACTAATTAAATTACACTATTTCCTAAATAGATACTTATATCTTTATAACTTTTAAGGAATATAAAGGAGGCGGGTTAATTCTTTAGGCTCGCGTTATACCTACCGGCCCTACTTATAGCCCTTTACTACGCTTTAGGGCTCGCCCCCTTTGCCCTGCCGGCCCTAAAGTTTTTTTTAAGAAAAAGGCTTTAATTTAAGGTTGCTAAATACCCCTAACTTTTAGGTATTTTAGACTATTTGCTTAATCAGCATTAGGTACGTACCAGCCGAAAATAGGTGCGCGAATATCTGTTCTCTTAATTAATAGGCAGGGGTAAGACCGCTGCCGCGCCTATAAGCAGTTATCGCCTTTCTTAAGTGAAAATCGTATGTTAAGCAAGGAATGGCCCTAACAGGCTCCTTACGGGATTGGCACCCTCTTCCTGCCGTCTTCGATACCCTAGGGTACATGGTAGAGAGATCGCTTGCACCAAATCCGAAATTATGTTTGTTTACACTGCCACATAAAGAAGGCTCGAAGGAGTCTCTACAGACCTGACTTCCAGTCGCCTTCTTCCTCAAAGATCTTCCCGATCGACCTGCTTGCTGCCAGGAGCTTCCGATCGTAGTACCTCGGTGCAACGAGTGAGATTCCAACAGGCATGCCGGTTTGTCCTTTGAACCCGGGAATGTTGATAATCGGGACATGAAGTGCCTACAAGAATCAGAGCGATAAGTCAGCCTCTTGAGCCAGGCCAAAAATGGAACTTTGAGATGACATGAGAAGGGTGCAGACTCACCGTCCAGATAAGTTGGAAAACGGCCGAACCTGTGCTCTTGAGGCCCAAAGGTGCCTCGCCAGGCACAGACGGGGTCAAGACGGCGTCGTATTTTGACAGCAAGGCATCCGCCTTCGGCCTGGCCGCAGCCATGCGGTCGAACGCATCCAGCTTCTCGGCATGTGTGTGCTTGTACTTGTTCTCGACATGCTCGTGCAGCTGCTCATGGAGCTGGTCTTTGGCCGACAGATAATCCGGAAGGAATGCAGTCTGGCCATCAGTCCTGAAAACAACCGCGTGCCACTGGGGCAGTTCCTTTAAGTCCTCTGGCATCTCGATCTCCTCGACCTCGGCGCCATGGTCCTTAAGCAGCTGCACGGCCTTGGCCATCGCCGCCTCAGTGCCCGGCTCAACATTGTCATCCCACACCATGGTCTTCATGAACGCGAGCTTGGCCCCCTCGACCACGAACTGCCCCTTTGTCTCGGGGAACGGCGGCATGTCGTCGCGCAGGAGAAGAACGTCGGCTAGGAGCTCCAGGTCCTCGACAGAGCGCGCGTACATCCCAAAAGTGTCGAGGATGAGCGAAAACACCTTCTGCCCCTCGCGCGTGATCGAGTTCCACGTCGGCTTGAAGGCATATACACCGTTGAATGACCCAGGGCGGATCATACTCCCGCCCGTCTGCGTTCCCAGCGCGATCGCCGCCTGGAAATCGGCCACGGCGGCCCCCGACCCGGAGCTCGACCCGCCCGGAGTGCGGGCCGCGTCGTGCGGGTTGTGCGTCGCGGGGCCCTCGGTCGTCGCGGCGAACTCGGTCGTGGCCGTCTTGCCCAGGATGAGCGCGCCGGCGTTGCGCAGGATCTGGACGGACCCGGCATCCACGCCGGCCATGCTGTCCTTGTATATCGGCGAGTTGTGCTGCGTCGGCATGTCTTTGGTGTAGATGACGTCCTTGACTCCCACCGACACGCCGTGCAGCGGCCCTCTCTTCTCCGGCGGGATCCTGTCCAGCTCTCTTGCCTGGCTCAGGACTTGTTCTGGGTCCAGGTATGCCCATGCTTTGACTGCGTCGTCCCTCTCTTTGATCCGTGACAGCAGGGACTGGGCATACTCCTCGACTGTGAACGAGCCGGATCGTATGCCTGCCACGGCTTGGGAGGCTGTCAGCCTACACAATTCGGTGTTTGCCATCCTCAAATCGGACAACGGTGAGGCGTCTTTCAGACTGGAATTACGGGGAGCGAGACTTTGGGGTTGGTTCTTCTGGAGAGTATGAGTATGGCAGAAAGACAACACAGGCATCAATGTGGGCCAGACCGTAATTATCGAAGAACTTGATGACTGCCAATTCGCCCACAATAAAGTCACAGTGGATCAACTCGCAACAGGTTGAAATCTGACTGAATCCATACAGTGAATATAGGGAAGCTTGTTCTCACATGTGCACGGCGCGACCTGCGCGTGAGCGGGGTTTTGCCGGTCTCGGTGACTCCCGGCGCATCGGCGGCGGCGGGCCTTCTGTAAGTGCCGGCCTTATCCAACTCAAGCGCTCGTTGAAGACCCCGTCACGTCCCCTATCAAAACTCTATACTGCTCTTGGCAAGTATCTCACTGATCTCATCCTTTGTGTGGGTCCTCGCCAGGCCTGGCTGCAGCAAAATGCACGGGGTGACGTGGTATCCTGCAGTCGTGTATGCGGTACGGGTTCGGACTGGAGCCTCACTTCGCATTATACATGTGCTTTCCGGTAGGAGTGTCCCACACGATTGGCTCCCGGTTGCGGATCCCCGCTCACGATAAGACGGGATGTGCGCTTCGGGCTCTGGATGCGCCCGCACATTATTATCTCCCAAGAGATTGTCTTGGTGACTGGTGGTGGTTGCATGCTAGCTGGTGGCAGGCACGGTGAGAAGGCAATTGGTTGCGGACTTTTGGTGTGACCCAGAGATATCGGGTCGCAAAGATATCGGGGGGCACGCGGCGTCTATTTATTGCCGGTTGCAGCCCTCGAGATTTTGAGTTTGTCTAAGCTTGTTCATGACCTGATATCGCCCGACACTCACCTGAGACTGCTATTCCACAACTCCTGCTCCAGTCTTGTTGTGCGATCACGAAGAAACAATGCCTGAAGCTTATCACGCAGACCCTGACTATGAGTTCACTCGTGACTTCAAAGGTTACGGGGAGGCTGGTCTCAAGCTCAAGTGGCCAAACGACGCCAAGATCGCAGTCTCATTTGTCATCAACTACGAAGAGGGTGGGGAGCGCAACGTTCTTGAAGGGGACGGCGTGGCCGAGAGCAATCTGAGAGAGAACCCACTCGGGGCTGCCTACATAAACGAGCGTGACTACAGCGCAGAGTCGGAGTACGAGTATGGTAGCCGCTCGGGCTGGTGGCGCCTGTTCCGATTGTTCAACAAGTATAGCATGAAGTTCACATTGTACGCAGTCGCTCAAGCAGTCGAAAGACAGCCTGAGGTGGCTCAGAGATGTGTGCAGGAGGGACACGATATTGCGTCGCAGTAGGTTGCCAGTTCACAATTAAAGATCATTGGCGTTCCTAATCTGACATTGTACATCTAGTGCCTATCGGTGGATCGACTACCACAACGTCACCGCAGAGCAAGAAAAGGACTACATCCGCAAGTGCATCACATCCCTCAAGTCCCTGTCCGGCTACGCACCCCGAGGCTGGTACTATGGCCGGCAGAGCCCCCGCTCCAAGACCCTTGTTCCCCAGATCTACGAAGAAATGGGCGAGGAGCTGTTGTGGGCCTCAGACACATACGCGGACGACGTCCCCTACTGGATGGATCTGCCGGCGGAGCGGGACTCGCCGAGCCCCAAGGGCTGCCTCATGGTGCCGTACTCGTATGACTGCAACGACTTCAAGTTCCACGTTGTGGGATCCGGCTTCCGTGACCCCCAGGGGTTCTACGACCACATCAAGAATGCGTTCGACGTTCTCTACGAGGAAGGCAAGGAAGGCATGCCCAAGATGATGACTATTGGGCTTCACTGTCGCATCATTGGGAGACCTGGTCGGTTTAAGGCTCTGCAGAACTTCGTGGACTATATCAGCAAGAAGGAGGGGGTGTGGGTGGCGACGAGGAGTGAAATTGCCGAGGCGTTCAAGGAGCAATTTCCGTACAAGAAGGGCCAGCTTGCGTGAGGCACTGGTGGGACGAGGTTTTGTATGTAATGCAGCTGTAACATTTGTGGGAAACATGATGTAGGCCGTGGCGGATCTCTCGTAACTGGTTTCCTCTTATTTAGTATGAGCTGATATTCTAAAAGCTCCTTGATCGTTGAAACCCTTATCACTCCTCCCGGTCTTGCGCCTTGGAAAGTGGTAGTCTCTGCGCTACATCGTCCCATGTTTCCACACCCTCGACCAGGTGCTTCACTGCCATAATTACTTCATCTTCTGGGCCACGGACCTGCGTTGTACTGTCACGGTCTCTGAGCGTAAGCGAGCCGTCCCACAGCGTGTCGAAATCAACAGTGATGGCGAGAGGCGTGCCAAGTTCATCATTGCGCGCGTAACGCCTGCCTATTGATGCATTAGAAGAGTCGGCAATATTCGAGGCGCCCGTGTAGAAGAGATTGGCATGTGCAAGAATGTGATATTCGGCAAGGTGTTTCTATGACAAAGGTGTGTGGGGATAAACTCACTGCCCTTGCCTCACCATGTGGTCGGTTCTAATAGACGGGCTCCAGAAGACTGTATAAGATACGGCCAATACCAAATGATGGCTCGATCACATTCAATTTGGTGTATATTCTTGTGTCGTCTGCTCACGATTTCTATCTTGATGGTAAGAGTATCTGTTGTGAGCTCCATGGACGTCGAACGGGACTTTTGATCGGTCGACTCCCACTCCAACAAGAAGAAGCATAATCCGGGCAAGTAAATAGCCCATAGTTTGATTATCGATGATTGACGCTTTCACTGCGTCTTCCGCTGTCAGGGCCCGTGGCGCTGAGCTGCCTGCTAGCTGAGGGTTTCTATCGAGTAGCGGCAGCTCGATCCTGGTCAATTCGGCAAAGACCTTGTGGTCTTTTTTACCTGGGTCGACATAATGCTCTATCTCCGCGATCAGGAACTCACTCTCGCACGCGGAGCAGGCCAGACCTGGGCGATATCTCGTTCCTGTAGAACTTTCCGATACTCGCAGATGCGAATGGAATCGAGCCCTGGTTGTAGTCCAGAAGCTTCTTGAAATTTAGAAATTGGCCCTGTGCAGTCTCCGGACGTCGACAGACAGGTGTTGCGGGTCCACCACTGAACAATTTGGGCCGGGACGTAGTCATTGGCGCCGTCGGACTGGAGGCTGCTGATGAGGGCCCGCATGTCGCTGACGCTGTACGGCGTCCCGCTGCCGTGCCATCTCTGGAAGCAACGAGCATCGTGAGCTTGGCTGGACGAGGACAAATAGACATCATGACCATGAGCTGCATCTTCCTCCTGTGTTCTTCTGTTGATTGGGTAGGACACTCCTGCTATAGAACACAACAATTGGACGCTGTGCGTGCTGAGGCCCCTAGTCGGGCAGGGGCGATAGATCAGTGCCGGGAGAAGCGAGTTCCCAGGGCCTTGCCAGCCAATTCGGCAAGCAACCTCCTCCTAAACAAGTACAGACATTCTTTTTGTTTGGGACCACATCTACACTAAAACATCACAGACACCCTCATCCGTTACTCTGATATCTCTTTTCATCTCTTCGTTTCTCTCTGCCGCCACCGACAAAGGCTTTATCGACTTCCCTCCTCCACGGCGAATTGATCACAAAGTTTACCTGACCTTCCTTGCTCCCCTCGGCATGTCGCTGGACAAATTTGTGGCTCCCGCGTTGGGCATCGCCGCAGTCGCGATGGTGGGCCTCTGTGTCCTGGCCTTGAACCCGTGGCTTGAGCTTTGGCGTAAGTAGACTGTACCACCACTCCGTGAGATGATTTTCTTGTGACCCAATGACACAAGCCCAGTCGTCTGTATGTTTAGTACTGCAGACTAACTTGTCTCCAGTAGACCACCGTCGGAGTGGTGCCCGCAACGTGCGGGATCTCGAACTCGGCAAGCTTGGTAAGTCACTAAGGCAGTTTTGCATTTGACTTTGATATTTGCTGACAATACACTGCAGACTTTCGGAACCGCTTCGGTCAGTCTGGCTGATCCGACAATCCAGGGCTGAGGCTAACCTCGGTGAAGACCTAAGCCAGAAGACACCGCCAATCACGACGATGACGAGGGACGAGGATGACCTAGAACCCACACCCCAGGAACGCAAAAGCAGAAGGTAAAGAGCGCACAAGTATTGCTCTTCGATGGCGGTTTTCAGGAACGGGATAGCTCGCATCGCGGCTCGATGGAAACCGATCACGGTTCGTCTTGGACTCCACAAGACCAGGGACTCAGCCATAGATGCTGAACGCATATTCAGTCGGAAGAGGCAAACTGTCGCGGCTCTCCGGGCTAGTGCAGACTAAGCTTTCTAGCCTTCTGGTCATAACCTTGAAGCCGAGAGCATAGTACCGAGGGCTTTCGACTCAGCAACATCTCAAAGCCTGAGGTGAATCACCTGGCGAGAGATGCAGCTCTTGTAGATTACGGAATCTCCCTCTAGACCCGCAGCCTAAATCTTGCTCACCTGGCAGAAACTGGCCGTGATTAATTACTAGGCTCCCGGCTCATGGCGCTTCCAACGAGGCTGCGTCTGCAAATCATGAAAACAACAAATGTCTTCACTCCCGGGGGAAAGGGGAAATGGCGAATACACGGCCTAATTCTCCGAACCATCCTCGTGCCTTGCACGGCCATGGACTTCCGTGCAGGGCGTATATGAAGAAAGACCAGGTCTTGTCCGCCCCATTTGTCCGCCCCATTTCAAATCAACATGACTTCGGATGACCCTATGAAAGCCATCTGAACTACACTATTGTTGTTATAGCCCAATCGGGCGAAGACATACGTAGCCTTGTCGTATATGTATCGTCCTTCTGGTTAGCCTGAAGGACTCTTCCTCGCTGTCACTTTGTTTTATGCAGATTGCATCAACCTGAACAATTTTCACAATTTTTGGGCTCCACATTCACCGAGGTTCCTCGAAAGGACTGCTGTATTTTTTCTCCTGGATCCCAGGCAGGAGGACCAGTTGACTTGACTCGGCCTTTCCAGGGACCCTCCGTATGTAGGAAAGTCGCACACCAGTGGGCCTTATCGAGAGCATTGCTGCCCAGTTCGCAACTAAGTAATTGAATCCTCGAAATGACTATGATGGATTTCGAGTACTGGAGACCCGCAATCTCTGGGTTGATAATGTCCTTCTGCCATGGCTCAGGTGACTCCTTCAAAGGCAGCGCGAGTTGAAGATGTTCAGGGGTACAGTCAGGATGGACCAATGGTCTGTGGTGAAACAAAGTCAAAGGGAATTTTTCTTCCTTTCTTTGACGCTGAGTGCACCCAAATAGACATGTTGTTTTGTGGACAGTGGCGAAACCTAGTCCAATCGAAGCAATTCCTGCACTCCATAAGAAGCACTGGCATGGATGATGAACAAGCAAAAAATCATAATCGCCTTAAACGACCGCACAATAATCTTGGCGAGCGAGCTTAACTAATTGTATTTAGTAAATCGAGAGCAGGTTTACTATACTACGGGCTAATATAAGGAAGATTAAACTATAGTTAAGCAGTTTAAAAGACTAAGTAATATATACGCGGAGCAGAGTAATTAAGCCGCCAGATTTCTAAGCGCTTAAAGATCTAACGGCTTACTATAATTAAGCTAGTTAATACTAAAATACTCGGAATCTATATACAGCTTATAATTTAAAGCTATATTATTTTAACTTATAATACCTAAGCCGGGCTTTAATAGCTTATACTAACTAAATAATTTATATTAATACCTGCTTTATTTTTTAAGCAGCTTAAACTATTTAAATAGTATAAAAGTAGTTTATTAATTCTAAGCTATATATTAATAAAAGCACTCAGAAAAAAAAGCGCTTAGTATATATAAGCTGCGTAATAAAGGTTTAAAAGGTAGGAGCCCTATATAGGCTAACTATTAACTTATATAAGCACTTAAATTTAAAACTAAATATTAAAGCTTAAATCCTCTTCTCTTCACTATAGCCTATAAGGGTTATAATTATTTCTTATGCTTACCTATTATTTTATTATTATATCTAAAGTTCTCTTACCTTATCTACTAAAGCCGAGAATGTTACCTTACCCTCGGGTCTAAAGGACTCCTTCCTTCGACCAAACGAAAAGTAGAATATAGCTGCAATAAGCCACGGAATAGAATAAAACGTCATATCTTAGGGGTGCTTAGAAAGAATAAAGGGGAGATAATATTTTCTGCTATAGAGTAGGGGCGGAGGTGCCTATTTAAGCTATCAGTACCTCAGGGGGTTATGGCGTGTGCCACTGACCCCTGAGACACTACCTGCCTACTTATCTACTATATTACCTATATAAGTTAATCTTACCTGGAGTGCTAAACTAGTGCTATATATCTAGTTAACTAGTATATATCGTTAACTAGTTAACTATATATATATATAGTGGTTTATTAATAGTAATATAGCAATATTTAAATATCCCGGATTACTTAATATAAAGCTTAAATTATATAATATTATTATTTAAGTATAAAATAAAGTATATATTAACTTAATATATATAAAATAGATAATCTTTTAAACCTAAACCTTTATTTAACTAAAAAGCTAAAAAATATTATAAGTACTATTATTAATATATATAAACTAATAATATACTAATATATAGTATAACTAGAAAAAACTATTATTATATAAGTAGCTACTTACTAGTAAAACTTTAATATAAGTTAAAAAAAAGAAAAAGCGGGCTAAGCCTAATATTATATAGCATATTATATAAAAAGAAATTATTGCTAATAATATAGCAATAAAAAAGATTTATTACATTAATCTTTAATAAATTTTTCTATTTTATTATTATATCCCGGAATAGAATATTACTATATATATAACTTTAAATCTAATATTCCTTATTAATTTAATAAAGCACTTAAATATATATTAATATATATATAAATTATTAAGGGCGTATATAGGGCTAAGATTAAGCCTTATAATATTAACTAGAAAAAAGCTATTAAAGTATTTAAAGAATATTAAAAAAATAATAAAAGCTATATACTTTTAAATATAAAGGTATATAATACTATACCGGTTAAAAAATATATATACTTATACTAATATTATATTATATAGGCGTTAATCTATAAATTTACAGCTTATCTTAAAAATAATATTCTTTTAAATAAAGAGATAACCTTATCGGTAATAAAAATTTATTAAATAGCTAAGTTAACTTAATTTAAAAAGGCTTTTTTTAAAGTTTAAATATATATTATAAGTATAATCGATTTTAAAAAGTTCTATCTTTTTAAATAATCCTATATATATAATAAATATATATTTATAATTATATAGTTATTTATACTATAATAGGTTATTAACCTAATTATATATATAGTATTATTTAAAAATTTAATAATTAAAGTAGTAATATAGCTCCGGGTTTATAAGGTTTATAAAAATAACTTTAGTAAGTTTATTAAAGCTTATAAAGCCTTATTAAAATTTTATAATTAAATACCTAAATATTATAAATAAGCGTTTCTTAAAAAGAGACATTTTTATAAGATTTTTAACCGTTTAATATATAATTAGCCTATATAATTATACTATATTTTTATATAATAATAATATATTAATATTTAAGTATATAAGTTAATAAAGCCCTATTTAAAGCTATTAAGAATAAGTAGGCTATAAAGTATATCTTTAATAAGTAATTCTATATTATATATTATAGCTTTTATATTTACTAACCTATATATTTATATTTAGCTTAATATTATATTAGTAAAGATATTTTATTTATTAATTAAAATAGTTATCTTATTATACTATATTATACTAGCCTATATTATATAATTTATATTTTTATTATTTTTATTAATTATTAATACCTTTTAGTTTTTAAATTTTAAATTATATAGCTATAAAATTTACTTTTACTATATCTATATTAAATAAATTAGTTTTTTTTTTCTTTTATATTAGTATTATCTATATATAGTATTAGTAATTTTGCTTATTTAATATTTAGAATATATACCGGGAAGCTTTAGCTTTTAGCTCTAGATTTAAACTCTTATTTTAAGCGGTATACCTTAAATACTTTATATATATTTTAACTTATATCTTAAAAAGTAAAATAGATATCCTAATTAAATATTAACTATAATTAAAAATATTAATTTAATTTAAACGTTATAGCTTTTTAAAATAAATATATATATTAGATATTATTTATTATTAAAAAGTATATAATATACCCTATATAAGCTATATACTTAATAGTATATTATTAGTAACCTATAGGTTTAAAATAATAAAGGGTGGTTAATACCTATTAATACTAAGTATTACTACTAGCTTTATTTATATAGTACTTAAGGTAAGCCCCTTATAGGCTATATATTTAATATAGTTAGTTTAAATACCTAGCTTCTAGCTTTATAATTAGGTTATAATTTCCTATTACGGAAAAATAATAATATTGCCTGTTATTACTTATAATTTAACCCTATTCTATTAATCTATTAAATTCTGCCTTATATTAAAATATAACTATTTTTATTATCTATTATATATTTTCTCTATTATTTCTATAAGGGAAAGGTAAAGGTATAGCGTAATACTATAGCTTATATAGCTAAGCGTATAGCTAAAGTATTTTAAGCTAGATAAATATTATTTAAGCAAGTTTACTATAAAGATATACCTATTAATATTAAAAGCTAAATTGCTAAATTTACTAATATTACTAAGTAAAATATTGCTAGGGATAATAAGCCCGGCTACTAAAAAGATAATAATAATAATAACGCCTTTAAGCTTACTAATAGCTATATAAGTTTAATATTTACCTAAAATATTTATCTCTTTTAGTAATAATATATATATAATATAGCTAACCAGTATATTAAGGCTTTTAACCTTAAGGATATAATTATAATACTTTTTACTGTTAATAAAAAGGATATTATTATTATTAAGAATAAGAAGGGTAAGGAGTAAATATTTAAAAAGGACTTTACTTTAAATAATAAGCTTTAAACTCTAGCTAACTATTAAAATATTTCTAAGTTTAATCCTTAAAATAATAAGGCTAAGGGTATTAATAATAATAATAATAATATTGCTACCGATATCGAAATTAATGCTATAAAGTTAACTATTAAGGCTAGTATTATAATTGCTAGTTTTCTAATTATAGCTTTAAGTATTTAGCTATAATAAGCTAATCCTTTTACTGGATTTAAGCTTATTAATAACTAAAGGCGGAAGGATTATAATATAAATAACTTTATATTTGCTTTTAATTTATCCTGCCTTAAGTATAGCGTTTCTTATAAGCAGTATACCTTATTACTAGAAATCCTTTATTTACTTAAAGATAATAATAAAGTTAAAAAGCTTTATAGCTTACCTAATACTATTAATACCCTTAAGTGTTATATCCGAAAGAAGATCCTATATATCTAAATCTATAATATACTTATTACCTTAAACCCGAAAAAGCTTTTATTTTTTTAAAAGATATTAAGCTTAGTTATTAGTATTAACTAGCTAATATAAGATTTATTTTATATAAACCCGGTTAACCTATTTACCTATATCCTAGGATTATAATTAATTAAGAATATATATTTCGGTTTTATAAAGCTTATAAATAGTTCTTTAAAGGTATAGTATTTAGCCTAATAGGCTAGCTTTATCCGAACTATATCCGGTTAATATATTATCCTTTTAATATAGAATAGTATAACAGTATAGCTAATATTCTTTAATAATTTTATTAACTATAAATATATTATATAGAAGTGTAGAATTTATTATAAGAGTTAAAAGCATTATACTAGATAAGTTATAAAAGTCTACTATAATCTTTAAAAGGATATTTGCTTTTTAAGTGCTATAGGTGGTAAGATTGCTAAGGATATTAATACTACCGATAAGGGTTCTATTATACTAGTTATAGGCTATATTTAAGTTAGAATAAAATTAATAAACTGGAATTTTAAGATCCGGATAAATTTAATTATTAAGGTATAATTAATACCTAATAAGCTAATCCTATATATAAAGCTAGTTAAGCTTATTATACTTAGATAAGTTAACTTATATAATAAGCTTATTAATTTTAATTATAATATTAGCAGTAATATTAAGTTTAATAATAATCCTTTTTAAAATATTTTAAATATAATCCGGCGTATATATAATTATATTTAGAAGAGCTTTATACCGCCGGGCTATATATCTTTAATTTTTAATATACTTAAGGTTAACTAATTTAGCTATAAAGAGCTAATTATAAACTTTCTACTTAAGCCTAATAGATAGATATTTAGCCTACTTCTATTTAATTTTAATAATAGCTTTAGCTTATACTATATATTATATAAATTTATTATAAAAGTATACCTTTAGGCCGCAATATTATTAAAATTTAAGGGCTTATACTAAATAAATATCTTTCCTTTAATATTAAATCTTTATAGCTTTAATTTTTAAAATATAATATAGGCTATTAAGCCTCTTTATTTATTAGATTTTAGTATTATAATTAAGGTAAATAGGGCAAAAAAAGTTTATTTATACCCTTATTCTTATACTTATTAAAAATATAATTTAATAATAGGAAAACTTTAACTATCTTAGCGTTACGGCTAAATATAGCTATTATATATATATAGCTATTATAGCTAAATAGGGTAATCTTAAGTATAATATTATAAAAAACGCTTATAGATATATAAAGCTAATATAACTTTGCTATATTATAGATAAGCAGATAACTAAAAGAGCTAAGTAAAAGATATTAACTTAATATAGCATCTTAATTAAGCCGGCAGCTATAATATAAATCTATTTAGCTTTAAATCTTATAATAGGTTATTTAGGTAATTCTATATATTCCGAGTTTAACGGTATTATTAAGATATTTTATTAACTGCTTCTTAATATAGCATTAATAAAAAGTGCTATTATTAAGTATATAAAGGTTTTTTATAATATATTATTTCCTTTTAAATAAGGATAACTTACCTTATTATATTATATTTTTAAGTATAATTTAATTAAGTATACCTATTAATTTATTCTATTTTTAATTATATACTTAATATAGCTAAAGAAGTTATATTTAAAGAAGCTGTTTATATAAGCTATACGGAAAATTTTCTTAAAAAACTTATAAAAAGATATATTAGTTATAAATATTATTATTAAAATTATAATTGTAATTATTAAAACTAACGCTTTACTATTTATTAATAAGATAAGTAAAATAAAATATAATATAGATAACTTTATAAATATTATTAAAATAGGCTAAGCTTAATTTTAATAGATATATTAAGCTGCTATTATAGCTATTATTATACCGGAAGATATAGTAGCTTAAGCTATAAAATATTGTTTTAAATAAACTTTAAAAGCTTTATAAGCTATAACTCTAGTTGCTAATTTATTCTTAATAGCTATAGCTATTATAGGTATATTAATATAGGCTTAGATCTATATAATATTTACTATTATTATAGCATCTGCTGCTTTATTATAAAAGATATTTATTATACCGAGTAAGATATATTAAGATAAGCTTATTAAGTTTATAAAGGTTAAAAGAATTAAAGATATTATTAATATTAGCCGGTTAATAATTATATAAAAGGCTATTAAATATAATTAATAAGCTACTTGCTTAAATATTTATATTAGCTTATATTATTTTAAAACTATTTATTAATATAATCTAGTATTATTATTAATAGTATTATCCGGAGAGTTAAAGTATAAGTAAGTATTATAAGCCTTATAATACTTTTTAAAAATTTTTTAAAGATTTAAAAAAGATATACCGGATATTTTCTTAATATTATATTAAAAAATATTAAAACTTATAATACTTTTAATATATTATAGGATATAGAAAAATATAGATAAATATAGGGTTAAGTCGAAAAATATAGGGTTAAGCTTAATAATATAGGGTTAAATTAGAAAATATTTTAATTTATTAGTATAACTTTAAAGATATTTATATAAAGCTGCATTAAGGTTTAAACTAATTTATTACCTAGGAAACCGAAATGCTTAAAAAGTTTTAGCCCCTTTTTTAAATTATATTTCCTTAGCTTTATTTAGTTAATCTTAGCTATTAATACTTAATATACTTTTATAAGTATATAATATTTCTAGTAGTTATATATTATTATATCCGGAAGGCTCTGGATATATTATATAATACGCTATATTAGCTAGCTAAATGCTAAGCTATTAAATTAAAGATTAATAAAGGGATCTTAAGCTAGGATAAATATAATAAGATTTAACTATTATTAAATAAATGCTAATATTAAATATAATAGGTAATAAATAAATCTTATATTAATAGTTAATTATATTAATTTTATTAATTAGGCTTAGGGCCCAGAGGTGCGTATATATAAAAGCAGAAAGCAGTAGGCAGAAACAATTCGATTAACTTAGTAATAGTTATTATTAGGTTAAAGCTATTGCTAGAAGGGCAATAGCTATAGGCTAGTCTATAAAAAGCGTTTCGGCCGGATTATCTATTAGGCCGATAGGTTGCAGCTAACTAATTAGCTATACCCGCCGCAGCTAACTGCTGCTATTTTTATATTAGCAATCTTCTAATTTAGCTATAATTAAGCCGTTACCGAATAGCCTAAAGATACCCTTTCCTTTAAATCGATATAATAAATTATATAACCTCGTTTATTAATTATCTACTTAATTTATTACGCTTAATATAGCCCTCTATTTAAACCGTTAACTTATTTATATTAATTAAGCGTTTTAGTGCCTTATTTAATAAAGCCTTTATTATAGCATCTATAGGGTTATTATTACTATTAATCTATTTAACCTTATAAATCTTTTGTTATTTATATACTTAATATAGGGCTATAATATCGATTATTAGCCGCTTCTCTTTTATTATACCTAGCTTAATAAGGTATTTATATAATAAGTAGAAATCTATATAAATAATAAAGGAAATCGGGGGAAGGTCTAATTAATTAGTAATTAGCTATATCGTTAATAAGAATACTATACCGATATCGAAGCTGCTAGCTATACCGTAAATCTCTAATACTAGCACGCTTCTAATAACTTGTCGATACTTTATAGAGAACTAGTAAAGTATATTGCTATATATCTTATATTATAAAAGGTTAGTATTCTTCTTCTTATTAATAATAGTTATTATATAACCGATTTATAAGCTAAGGTTTCGGTTATTAGTAAAAGACTTATTTATAAAGATTATTAGGGTTGCTATTGCTAAATTAATTAAGATATATTATAGCCCTTATTTTAGGTTAGCCCTCTGCTATTTTAGCTATTTATTAAATTTGCCGTAATTATTATAGTCTGGTTTTTAAGCTTATACTGTAATAGAAAGGTTAAAAGCGGCTTTTAGCTAGTAGATTAACGCGATATAGGCTTTATAGGCCTATTAGTAAAGGTATTGCTAAGGGTAATCGTCGGAATTCACGTTAATTAGCTTAAGCTTAATGCCTTAGCCCTTTTACTTTATCTTAATAGCGCCATCGGAGGCTATTATTAACTTATAGCTATTAAAGTTTAATAGCTATATAGGGAAGAGTATAGTTTTCGGCTTACACTTAATTTCCGCCTTTTAAATCTTTTTTTCTTTAATAGCTAAAAATAATAAGCTTATAATAATAAGGGTATTATTAATCTATATTCCGATTAGCCCGAATAAGTCTTTTTTATTACTTATAATTAAAAGGTATAGGTTATAGCTAGAGATTATTATTCCTAACTCTTTATAATAATATTTATAATATATTATCCACTAATATATGCCTACTTTAGCAATATTATAAAGTAGCTTTATTAGTTGTATAATTGTCCCCTTAGGGTATTTCGCCTTTAATTCCTTTAATAGCCGAGCTAAAATCGTTTATAATAACTTGCTTTTTAATTACGGGTAGGCTTATATAATATTGCGTAGCTTAAAAGTCTTCTTTTCTATAAGAAGTAAGGCCGCGATAGCAACGATTAATTATTAGCTAACCTGTTAGATTATTAGCAATTAGGTTAAAATAAACTTTTTCTTATTATTGTTATAGCCTTAAATTATAAGTTTTAATTTCTTATATAGCCGTTTAGCTTTATTTTTAATCTTATAAACTATTCGGGCCTTAAATAATCGGGTTTTACTATAAAGGTTATAATTAAAGCGCTTAAATTAGAAGATACTATAGGTAATTAAATTGTTAATTTCTTAATTATCCGATTTTTTAAATAGGCTACCGTTAATTATAATTATACCTTTACGCTAAAGCTTAAGAGATAAGGTATAATTATTCTTTTCTTTTTAGGTTATAAGGGCTTTAGCAATAAAAGGTTGCTTTTTAAGCTATCCCTATTTTTATAGTAATTGTTAGCAATTAATTGTAATAATAGCTTTTTAGTTAAAAAGAGGTTTTAGTATTGCTATAACGATTATATCTTTTATAAAGCTATTGCCGCTTTTATCGATATCGGCCTTATTATAGGTAATCTTATCGCTTTTAGCGATAGGCTTCTTTAGAAATACCGGCTATATATTCTTATCGTATAGGTACGGGTATATATAGGTTAATTTAAACCTTATAGGGCTATTTAAAAGATTTAAAGTAAAGTTATAGCTATCGATAGCAATTAACTTAAATAGGCCTTACCAGCCGCCCTTTTTATATTATACTTAAACTTTACTTTAAAGCGAAAGGCTTAGCATATTAATTACGTTAAGGCTATTTCTTATATAAATCGCCTTATTAACCTAGCATTTTATAGAAAGTTTTTAAAAGGTTTTTATTACTTTCCTTATAGCTTCTGCTTATTTCTATATAAATAGTATAGGTAGTAAATCTATTAATATTTATAGATAAATACCGAATACTAATAATATCGGGATAAGGCTATTAAGGCTGGAGGTATTATTTATAGCTTTAATTGCTATTTATAAGATTGCCTTAGGGCTATAGTAATTTAATAACTTAGCAGAAAAAATCTTATATATATAGCGGAAAAGTTTATAATACCTTTTAATTTTCCCGATTAACTAATAGGCTTTTATAGAAATCTATCTATAATTTATTTCTATTAATCTTATTTTATTACGGAATTTAGCTAATATAAAATTTATTCCGGTATTATAGGAAATCTATTCTAAAGAATTAATATATATATTAACCTATATTTAGCATAGGGCTTCCTATATATCCCTTGTAAAAAGAAAGGTAAGAAATCTAGCTGCTTAAAAAAAGGTTATTATATCGACTATATATAAAATAGGCTTTGAATCTAGATATATTATATCTATAATTAACTTATAATTAAAGTTATAATTATTCTTTAATATAAATTTAAATCTTTTAAGCGCTAAGTTATAAAGTTAATAGTAATAGTAAAACTTATTTATTATAGTTAATACGGGTATATTAGGATTATAGCCTAAATCTTATAAAAACTAGGCTAATCGATCTATTAATAGGTAACTAAAGCGGTAGTATAGATAATATAGCTCGGTTTTTATAAAAAAGACGCCGGCTTCTTATTTCGGGATAAAGAACTACGGGTAACCTTATTTATATATAACGGGGTATACCTTCTTATAGCTACCTTTATTATATTATATTATCTTATTTATAATATTGTAAAAGAAAACGCCTAATTTATCTATATTTTAAATGTAAAGAAGAAAGGGTATTAAAGCCTCGATTATATAAAATGTAATTAATCCAATTAGTGTTTTAATTATAATAATACCGATGGATATTAATCTAAAACCTCTTTTAAATTTAATAAATACCTTGCCGGCTTATAAAAAATCTATCGTTATTATTAGATTATCTTAATAAAGGGCGAGATATTATTTGTAGCCAGCTATAGAGAATTTTACTATATTAATATCCGGAATAATACCTTGGAATTTTAAATATAAATATCGCCCTTTAACTGTAAATTAATTAGCGGATATATTTGCATTATTAGCGGCTTCTTCTTTAGGGGTAAGGGCGTAAAGAAAGGCATTATTTATTATAAATATTATTATCTTTTTGCTGTTAATATAGATATTCTCGTTATTGCTATTAGAAATATTTAACTTCTTTACCTTATAACCTTTATAATTAATAATATAAGCGGCTATATCTTAATCTGCTATAGGTTAATTATAGTATTAGCATTAAGTAATAAATTAGCCTTATAATTATTATTTTTCTTCGGGAGTATATTTTATTAATTAGTAACCTTTTTTATTATAAATAAAGTATTTTTTCCTTTAGGCTAATAACTATCGGTTTAAAATCTATTAGTAATAGCTTTCTTAGAATAATTATTCCCGGAATAGGGCTTTAAAGCCTTTTTAACAATTATTATTATATTAATAATTAAGATATATTACTTCCGCCTTATTATTAGCCTTTTTTAAGTCTTAAATAAAGGTATTCCGGGTTTTCCGGGTAAGGTAGGTATTAAGGTAAGATTTAAGGTTTTAAAATAGCTTTTTATATAGTTCTGCTAATATAAGGAGAGCCGCTTTAAATTCTGCTATTTCTATATAGGTATAAATAACCTAATTATAAAGAATCTTATTACCTTTATAGCTAGATCCGAATACTTGCTAGTATAGCTGTAGTTTTTTAAGAAAAAGGCGGAGGATCTTATAAGGGCTTTTATTAATATTATCCCTATTATTTTAGAAGGTTTAGAAGGTTATTTATATTTAATTATTATAATACTATTATTAATTGGTATTAGTATTAAAATATATCTTTAGCTTATAATAGGCCGTATTAAAGGTATTATTATAGCTAATATAATAAATAAAATAGTTTATTATATAGCCCTTAAGGATTTTTAGTAGTACTATATAAAATTAGCCGGGTTTTATCTTATTATACCTATAGTAAAAGAGAAAAATCTGTAATTTATTATTAAGAAGATTATATACTTTTCTGCTTTATTTATAGCTATTATTTTAACTCTTTATAAACCTTAAGATCCTTTCGAGATTGAGTCTTTTATTAAGGTAAAGTTAAGAAGAAAGGTGCCGGTAAAGGTTATATAGCATTTCCGCTATTATAGGTATTAGGTATAGTATTTCTTTTTAGCGGTATAGGGTGCCTATTGCTTATAATTATTAATATTTATAAGTTTTTTAGTTTTCTTTTTAAGGGCGGAATCCTTATAGGATAGTAAAATTGTATAAAGGTTGGTCTGCTTTTTTATATACTTCTTCTTTTGCTTATAAAGGAAAAGGAAAAGCTTAAGGAAAAGAAAAAGCTTAAGGCGGAGGAGAAGCTTAAGGAGAAGGAAAAGCTTAAGGGGGGTAAAGCTACTTTTAGTATAGTTTTTACCGCCTGTAATAAGGTAGTAAAAGGCCGTTTCCTAGCTGCTAAGGTAGAAATACCTTTGGGTTAATATTATAAAAAGGGCTAGATATTAGTTAAGGTTAAGGCTAATTCTTAATAAAAATAATAGGTTATTCCGGGTTATATAGGGCTTAACCGCTCTTTATATTAAAAGATATTTATTGCTATTTCTAAAAAAAATATAAATCTTTATTTATTTTTGCTATATCCTAAAGTTCTATATCTTTCTATTTAGGGCTTATTTTAAGGAAGAGTAGATTATAAAGTTGCTTTTTAATCCTCCTATTATTTATTCCCGGGTAAATTTTTTTTTCTTGAAAAACTACTTTTAATTTATAAATCTACTATAATTTAGTAATACTAAATATCTTTATAGTTTAATTCTTAAAATTACTTTAGAAATAGGCGAGAAGGATATTATTAATAGCTTTACTTCCCCAAAGTATATCTACCTTATAAGCGAGATATATAGTAAGCTTTATAAGGGACCTCTCTTTTAGTTTTATAGTCGAATTAATAAGGGTAGGGTTTATAGCTTTTTATTTAGGGAATTTAACCTTTAAATAAACCCTTTTAAGTTTTTATATATATACCTTTTCCCGTTTATTATAAGCGGGATTTATAAATGCTTTAAAAGAAAATATTTTTAAAGTTTTCTATTTTTAAGAAATATTATAATACTTACTATTATAGCTTATAACCAGCTTAATAAATTATTTACCCTCGGATAATAATTTTTAGTAAGCGGAAGTATTATTACATAATTTAATTAGTAAAGTTATTCCTTTTCTAAGTTAATTAAGGGAGATGGCAGTTAGTAATAGCCGCCACCAGTTACTTAAGGGAAAGGGCAATTATTTAAAGAAAGAGAAAAATAAGTAAAATTTGCTATAGTATTTTATTATTATTATTATTAGCGGTAATAGTAATGCTAGTATTTATAATACTAATAATAATAAAAAAAAGGGAAATAAATAAAGTAAATAATAATAAGAAAAGGTATAGGTTATAAAAAAAGTATAAAACGTAATAAAGTCCCCGGTTAAATTTATATAGAAGTAGCAATTCCGGGTTTTAAGGGTATATTAATATAATAAAGATAGATTAAATAGTAATACTAGCTAAATTGTTTTAAATATATTTTAAGCGCTATAAACTATTTAGCAGAATTAAATCGGTCACTTTTCCGGCTAACCTATAGTATACTTTATATAGGGGAAAACAGGGTTTTTATACTAATTAGGGTTTCTTCTCAGTTTTAGGCTTTTAAGGGTCTTAATCTGCACCTGCTATAAAGGTAGGAAGAGAGGGCCGAGGGAAAGAAGGGTTAAGGAAATATTCGAGAAAGGAAGGGTTAAGGAAGTAGTTAAGAAAGAGAGGGATTGTAGTATATAACTATAATAGCTGCTTAGCAGGTTAATTAAAAGGAAAAGCTTATTAAAAGAAAATCGATAATAGAAAGGGTAAGTATAATAAAGCATACCGGAGATTATAAATATTCTTATTAATAGTTTTCTTATATAAGGAAACTTAACGATAATTATAGGCGGTAGCTAATAGCTAATCTTAGTATTTTCTAAATATAAGCAATAACTATTAAACTTAGAAATATTATAATTTTAGCATAAAAATCGTCGCTCGATTAGTATAGATCGGAGCTAGTAGTAATAAGCCTATAGTCGATAATAATTAAAGTTTACCTTTTTAACCTTATTATTAAAGATTACCGAGTAATTATTAATTAGTATTAATTAGGCTTAAGGCCTAGGGGTGTATATATATAAAAGCAGAAAGTAGTAAGCAGAAACGATTTAATTAACTTAGTAATAGTTATTATTAGGTTAAAGCTATTGCTAGAAGGGCAATAGCTATAGGCTAGTCTATAGGGAGCGTTTCGGCCGGATTATTTATCGGGCCGATAGATCGCGGCTAACTAATTAACCACGCCTGCCGCAGCTAACTGCTGCCATTTCCATAAATTTAGAGAAGGATTGCCTTAAATATAAGAATATATAATAGGCCTTATATTTAGTATTACTTAATATATATAATTTTAATAATCTAGTTATTATTATTAAGATTTAGGTATTAAATAAAAAGATTTTAATACTTTTTATATTTCTATTACCTTATAATTATTTTAATAAGGATAATATTAAGGATAAGGGTAATTTAATTATAATACTTTATATTATAGAGGATAATATATATTGTTAGCCTTTAGCTTTAATATATTTAAACGGCTTAGCTTATGTTTTTACTAACTTGCCTTAATAAAAGAAAAGGATATTTAGCTTATTTAAAAATACTTTTATTAAGGCCTATATTTAAAAGTATAGTAAAAATGTGATTATTATTAGTAATAATGCTATTAAGTGATTTAAGAAGTTATCTTTTAGTAAAAGGTAAGTTTTAACTTATTATAGCTTTAAAAGTGGAAAAGGCTAATTTTAAATAGTGTTAATATTAAGGCCTGTTACTTAATATTTTATTATAGCAAGTTTATTATTTATAGCTATAAGGGTATAAAGATTATTAAATGCCTTAAGCAGATCTTAATCTATAAGATTTTTATTAGTTAATATAGCCGCTATCCCAAATATTTATATAATATATTAAGATAATAATACTTTTAGCTTCTTTAGTATACTATATATTTTACCTATAGGCTAATATTATTATAAGTTATTAGAAATATATCTTTTTTTTTATTTCGGTTAATTTAATTAGTTAAACTAAGTTTATAATAAGTCTTTCTATTATTAAGCTTTATACTAGCAATTTTCTTATATAGTAAAGCTATAATCTTTATTAATATATTATTAGTTTATTAGTATTATAGAATATATACCTATATCTTATGCTATATATTATTAATAAGCAGGGTTACCGAAATATAGTAATTATTAGTATAGATATTAAGCTTAATATAAAACTTCTTTATATCTATTAGTGTTTTTATTTTAAGGGCTGAATTAAGTATGTATTAAGATTTAGGCGGAGTAGGTAAATATAGAAAGCTATATAGATAGATAGCTTAAAGGCAATTAGCAATATAGAAGCAATTAATTTAATATAGCTAGTATTTATAGTGGTATTAATAGTGGTGTTAAGTATAGTGGTAAATTATAGGGTGTAAAAGCTATAAGCTGCCTATAGATCCTATAGCTGTATATGGATTAATAAGCGTTTAATACGCCGCTTAAATATATAAGCCGCTTAAATTATTAAGCCGCTTAAGAATTATAAGCTATAGATTTACCGCTTAATTTTGCTAGAATGCTTAGGAAATAAGCTGCTTATAAATTTAAGTGTTTAACTTTATTATATTAGCTTAAATATTTAAGCGAGTTTGTAAAATAATTATTTTAATAGCGGCCTATTAACTTATATTACTTAAAAACCTGAGCTAAGCGGGCACGGTGTAATTACCGCTTAACCTTACTTAATAATGACGGGAGTATACAATTTATCGACAAAATACTTGACGTGGATAATATTGTCATGTCCTGTCTTTTCAAATAAGGCCTAATCCGCTGGGCTTGTTATAGCGGTCCGGTTTGCAAACCTAAAGTCTCGAGTTCCTCTGCCCTTTCAGCGCTTCAACGCCAACGCCAGATGCTAAATTTACGGACAACATCTCAGCATTGCAAATTTCGAAGGCTATAAAGATGCTTATATTGTCTTAGGGGTTAATGGCACACGCTATAACCCCCTAAGGTACTAATAGCTTAAATAAGCACCTCCGCCCCTATCCTATAGCAGAAAATATTATCTCCCCTTTATTCTTTTTAAGCACCCTTAAGATATAACGTTTTATTCTATTTTATAGCTTATTATAGCTATATTTTACTCTTTATTTAATTAAAGAAAAAAGTTTTTTAAACCTAAAAGTAAGATATTATTCTCGGTTTTATTAGTAAATAACTATAGGATTTCTTTCTACTAATAATACTAAATACTATATTATAAGTATTATTAGTATATAAGAAATTCTATAATAATAATATTAATAAAATTTAATATAACGGGAATAATAAAAGATTTTTAGGTATAGGTTTTATTAATTATTAAGATAAAGGGGTAGCTAAATTATAATAAGAAATATTTATTTAAAACCTATATTAATTAGAATATAAGTTAATAATTTAACTTTATAATAAATATTAAAATAAGAAAAGGTATAAATATTTCCTAAAAAAAGGTATTAGCTATTAGATATATATAGCCTTATAAGTTTATATATTTAAATAATAGAATTAGTATTATATTAGGTTATTAAAAGATAATATAATATTTTAATTATAAACTTCTTTTTTAAAGAATAGCGGATAATATCTAAAAAGTATTATTATTTATTATATAAATATCCCTATTATTTATTATTAAGTATTTAGTAAGTTTTATACTTTAAGTATAAGATAAAGCTTAAAAAAGCCTTATATTAATAAAATTAATATTAGTATTATCTATATTTATAATAAGTTTAAATTTAGCTAAAGATATATTTAATATTAAATAAAAAGGGGTATTAATTAGATAAGTATAATAACTATCGGATATAAATAAAGATAAGCGTTAATATAAAATAAGATATAAGGCTGCTATAGCCGCTATAGCTAGCTTTTTAGCTATAATATTAATAATATTAATAGCATTGCTACTATTAAATAATTAGAAATCCGATTTAATAATTATTAAAAGAGAAAACTATAATATATTTACCTTATATTATCGGATTATATAAATACCTATTTAAAAGAAGATGCTAAGGCTTATTAATCTTTTTAATAGCTTTAATATTACCGATTACCTTAAATAGTATAAGTTTATTAAAAAGGCTTTTAATATTCCGGATAAATAGGTATTAAAGATATTTAAAGGTATAATTAAGGATACCTTTATAGCTGCTAAGTTATAAATATTTATTATTAATATAATAACTTAGCTTAAATAAAAGAAGCGGCTTTTAAAGTTATTTAAAAATAAAAATATTACTTAACTATATACCTTTAAGTAGTAATTCTAATATACTTTTAGAGATATTATTATTATATCGGCTTAAAACCTATAAAAGAATATTTTATAATTTAATTAAATTCTTAATAAAATAGGAAAATAAGAAACTTATAGGATATAAAACTTTTAAAAAAAACTATTAATAATTATAATATAATATATTTAAATAAATTATAATATTATAGCTAAAAAAATAATAAAAGAAAAGTAGCTAGTATTAATAAAGGTTTTCCTATAAATATATAAGGATATATAAGGAGAAAAGGAATAAAATTAAAAAGCTAAAGGTATCGATTTCTAAATAATATATTATCTTATCTAATAATAATAATTTTAATAACTCTAATTTTTAAATAATAATATACCTTCCGGATATTATAATATTTTAAGCTTTACTTTATAATATCTTTATACTTAATAGCTATAAGGAATAGATTACCTATTTATAGGTTAATTATATTTAATACCTTAAGATATCGGGTTTATAAAGATACCTTATTTTTAAATACTTAAGCTATTCCTTAATATTAACCCTATATAACTATTAATATTTAAAAGCTATAAACTACCCTATTAAACGCTTTTATAAAAATAATAGTTTTTATTTAGCTAAATAAATATCGGATAATTTAATAAGCTTAATAAATATAACTATTCTAAGCTTAGCTTTAAAATATTAAGCTAAAACTAGTTTTAATAATAGCCTTTAAATAAAGCTTAAAAAAAGCTATATAAGTAGATAATAATATAGCTATTAAAAAGCTAACTAATAACTTATAAGCCTTATAACTTAATAATTATATTACTTAATATATATTTAATAGTATAAAGGAAATCTTATACCGTTAACTTAAGGATAAAATCCAGTTTAATTAGGGTTATTTTATACCTATATAAAAATAATAAATATTAAGTATTATTCCGGTATTAAATAATATCCTTATAGCTACCTATATAAGTTTTAATTTAAATAATTATAATATTATAAAATTTCTAGCTAAATATAAAGAAGAATTTTAAGGATACCTAAAAATTAATAAATTTTATAAGAATAGTATATAATAATAATATTATAGCTATAGCAATATTAAATACTTAGCTTATATATATAAAATATTTAGGATATTATAGGCTAAAGGCCTAATTTATATAAAAGATATAGCTAAAACTAAATATTAGTTAAAAACCTAAAATAAGGTTTAAATAAAAATAATATAACCTTTTAATACTTATATAATATAAATATATAGAAATATCTTAAATATTAGCCTTTAAAGGTATATTTATATAATATTTAAATTATTACTTAGAAATAAAATTTAAAAGCCTTATATTTAAAAGTATAAAGCTTTAAAAGAAAAAGATTTATAATTTATTAGTAATACTAATTTATATCTTAATAAGTTAATTTATAACCCTATATAATTTAAAAAAAGCTAATATAAATTAAGAATAGCTGCTTTATAAGCCGATAAATCTTATTTAGCTGCCCTTAACCCTTATATATTAACTATAGATTTAAGGGTAATACTAAATTTAGTTAAAAAGCTATAAGTTATAAGTATTAAAATCCTTAAGATAAATAATTAAGCTTTAAAAAAATAATAAGGTTTAAAAGGGTATATTATATTTATAAAGATAGCCCTTAATTTTAATAAAGATAAGCCTATTTAAAAGCTTAAAACTTAAAAAAAGGTAAAACCTTAACCTAATATAAAATTTAAAAAAAAGAATTTTAATTAAGTTTTATTAAACCGATACTTTAAGTCCCTTAAAGGATATATATAAAATAAAATACTTTAACTATATCTAAATCTTAAAAGCTAATTAATAAATTATATTTATTTTATTTAAAATAATATTAAAAAGATTATTTATATTAACTATAAAATATTAGCTAATAAAATATATAAAAAGTAGTAAAGCAATATTAAGCTAACCGTTTTAATTTTAAAATATAATAATTTTAATAATTAAATAATATTAAACTTTTTTATAAATAAAAGAATAGCTAAAATTTATAATATAACCGGGTTAATAAGGGCTATTAAAAATAATAAGTTAAATAATATTCTTCTAAATAGCCTTACTTTTTAACTATTAATAGATAAATAGTACTAATATATAAAAAAAGCTATTAAATTAAAATTTAAAAATAATAGCTTAAAAAAATTAAAAGTATTATTATTTATAGCTAAGCGGCTTTTTAATATATATATTTCTATTTAACTGTAAATCTTAATTATTAAAGTATATAATACTGCTAAATAGGCTATTAAATATTTAATGCTAAACTTTTAAATAGCTATTATTATAAAAAATAGCTATATTTTAATTAGCTATTTAATATTTTAATTAAAAAGCTAAAAAAATTGCCCTTTTCTAGCTATATTAAATATTAAAGCTAAGCTAAATATTATTAATCTTAGCCTATATACCGAATTTACTTTTATATTTTAATTTATACCTATTATATTAAAAATATATAATAAAGAAATAATTAAGTTATTAGGATTATTAGCTATTAATATCTATATTAAAGGTTATAAAAAATAAATTCTATTTTATATTATAAATAATAAAAAGGCTAAACCTAATAATAAAGTTTTACTTAATATATTATTCTTTATTTAAATAAAAATAATATTTTATTACGGTATTAATAGTATCCTTAAGGCTAGCTTTCTTTATAGCGGAGCTTAGCTAATTATAATAATTAATAAGCTTAATTAATTAAAAGACTAATCTTAAATATTTTACTTAAAAAATTAAATCTTAATAGCTTATACCGGAAATATTAAGCTATTAATTAAGAAATAATTTTTAAATAGCTAAAACCTTATCTAAATAAAGGTAATTAGCCTATTTTATTATTATTAGATTTTAATATTTATTTATTTATTCCGGTATTTATAAAGTTAATAAAAAAGCAGTTATATAAAGCTTATAAAGAGGCTTTAATAAATAAATTAATTATCTATTTCTATAAAAAGTATTAAGCCTTAAATCGATTATTATTACTATTATTTAAAGATAAAAAGGTATTAAATAAAAAGAAGATTATTAGGGCTATTAATATATTATATAAAACTATAAAGTAGAAAGTTAAGCTTATTAATAATTCTAACCCCGATAAATCTATATTAAAAGGTAATATAAGATAAAAACCTTATTAACTTAAAATAATAAAAAATATTTAAGCTAAAACGCTATTAAGTAAATATAATAAATAAATTAAACTTAAGTTTTTAAATATCCCGGCTAAATTTAAACTTATAAAAAACTATTAAAATATAATAAAAACTAATAACTATAAAGGTTTTTTTAAAGAAAAATTAAATTTCTTTTATTATATAATATTAAATAGGGAAAAAGTATTAGCTTAAAAGTAAAATAATATTAGCAAAATAATTTTAAAAGTATTACCGCCTTAAAAGATATAAACTATACTATATAAAATATTTTAATTATAAAATATTTTAATTCCTTATATTTTTCGGGATAAGGTTATCTTCTTATTTAAAAATTATATTTAAAAGAAAGTAATTAAAAAAAGCTATATATTATATAGAAATAAATAGTTTTTAATATTTAAAAAGAATAAAGGCTTAAAGCTTATTAATAATATTTAAAAATATAACGCCTTTATTATTAAAAATACCTTTATACTATTAATAGTAGATTAATTTATTAAAAAGTTTAATATATATAAAATCCTTTTATTATTTAACTTTTTCTTTAAATATAATTAAATCTAGCTTTATAAAAATAGTTATAATATAATAATATTTACTATATCGATTAAGCTATTTAAAATATATAAATTATTAATAAATATAATAAACTTAATAGTATAATTTATATATATAATAATATACCTATTATATAATCTTATTCTATATATTTACTAAATATTTTTAAATAATATTATAATTAAGAAACCGAATTCTATATATAGTAATAAAAAAGTTCCGGAACTTTTAAATATTTATTATTATATTTTTAAATATATTTAAAATCTAAATAAAGTTTTTCTTAATATAAAGCTTATAAAAGTAATAATTTTAATATTTAAATTAAAATAATATAAAAAGCATATAAATATTATCGGATATCTTTATAATATAAATAGATATAGCCTATAAGATAAAAAGATTAATAAGATATAAGGGTAATTATATTATATATTTATTAAAAATATATATTTATTTATTAATATAATAGTTTATTATAACTATTAGATTTAAGATTTTATCGGTATTATATAATTACTTTATAACCTGCTTAAAAAAGGTATAAAGTTTATATAAAAAATTATTAAATAAGAATTAATAGATATACTAATATATATAATCTTAATAAAACTAATATTAATAGCTATTAATTATAATCCAGAAATAAATAAAATTATTCTTATAATAAATATAAGCTTTATCGGATAAAAAGATATTTTTATATAAATTATCGATAATTATTATAAGCTAGCTAGATATATTAATAGTATATAAACTAAAGTTAAATAAAAATATAACGCTTATAAGAGAGAATATTAAGCTGTTTTATATATATTTTATAAATTATAAATATAGCTCTTTAGATATTATTTTACTTTAAAAACTAATATTAAAGTTTTAATAAACTAGATTAATAATAAAATATTAGATATTTTAAGCGTCTTAATTAGCCGATAAATATTAATAATTAAAGCCTTTAATTTCTAATTAAAATATATTCCTAGCTTAAAAAACCTTATTATAAATACTTTATTATATTTATTAAATTTATTCCTATTAAAATAAAACTTAAAGGAAAACCTTAATAACTAATATAATATATAAATTAATAATTTTAAATCTATAATAAAGTATAATATTAAATAAAACTTAATATTTATCCTTAACTTAAAATTAAAATAGTTTATTAAGTTCCTATAAATTATAGATTATTTAATCTAAATAAAGCTTTTAAAATATATAATATTTAAATAAGCTTAAGTATTTTAAAAAAAAGCCGAATAATTTTAAATTATTAATAATATATTTTAATATTTACTAGAAAGATTCTAGCTTAAAAGATAAATAATTAATAATATAAATTTCTATAAAAAAAATTATTTATAAATATTATAATATTATAGGCTATAAAGAAAGAGATATTATAATCTTAAAAATATACCGCCTTTATTACTAAAAGGAAATATATATAAACTTTAATAAGGCGGTAGCTAGCTATCTATACTATTAGTAATTTAATAGGTAAATATAAAGGGAGGAAATAATCCCTATATATTCCGGTTAGCTATTTAAGGTAATTAGAATTAATATTTAATATATATTAAAAAATAAAGGCTTTAATTATTTAATTAAAGCTTATTATAACTTAACCGGATATCTTATAATAAAAATATTAAAAAGGGCTATAGCGGAATTACTTAAGGATTTTTTTATTTAAAAGATTTTTTTAAAATATAGCTATTTATATAAAGTAATTATAAATAAAGGCTTAAAAAATAAAGCTAAATTTACTAATATATTATAAGTATTTAATATACTTCTTATAGTTATATCTTTATATAACCTAAAGGTATAAAAATTTATTAAAAAAGGCTATTATATTCTTATTAATATATTAATTAAACTAATAGCCGGGATAGGTTATTAAAAATAATATATTAAGCTTATCCTATTTATAAATAAAATATTAATATATACTTTATATAAATATACCTCTTTTTACTTAATTTATAAATAAAAAGCTATTATTTCTTTAAAAATAAAGATTTTAATATAAAGAATTTAATTATAATCCTTTAAATAATTATATATAAAGATATTAAATAGCTATTTATAAATACTATTAAATAAAAAAGCCGATATTAAGAAAGCTATTAAGTTAATTATAATATATTAGAAAAAGATTATAAAGAAAGTTAAAAATATTAATATAAATAAGCTAATTTCTTTAATAATAAATAACCTTATACTTATTTATAACTATATTTATAAAATAAGCTACTTATAAATAGCTAAGTTATTATATTAATAAAAAGGGCTATTTTTTATATCGGAATATCTGCTTAAATATATTTATAAGCTTTAAGCCTTAGGAAAAGCTATATTATAAGAGATATTTATAAATAAAAATCTTAAAAAGTTTATTTAAAATAAAAAAGGTATTTAAAAACTTAAAATACCGATATTATAGGATTTAATTTATTAAAATCCTTAAAATAAAATAACTTATAATAAGATTTATATTTTTATTATATTATAATAAAATAATAATCTAATTAAGCTATTAGGATTTAAAAATAATATTAAAGAATTATTTTAGATTTTATAATTTATAGCTATTAAAAATTAATTTAAATTATTACTTAACTTAATTATTAACCTTATTACCGATAATAATTAAAATAATATTATATAAAACTTTAAAAATAATTTAATTAATATAATAATATAAGCGTAAATAAAGAAAGCTTAAAAAAGATATTAAGCTAAATAAGATAATTAATATATAAAGATTTAGATAAAGGCTTTATATAATAAAAGTTTATAATTTAAAGATTAAACTTTTTTCCTTTATATTTTATTTTCTTATATTATTTCTTATTATATTTAATTATATACTATATTTAATATTATTTAGTTTTAATATTTTTATATTAGTAATTTAAGGAAAGAAAAATATAAAGGTAAAGCCTTTTATATTTTAAAAATATAATATAATAATAAAAGTTAAATAATTATATTATTAATATATATTATAAGAAATATTTATAATAGCTAAACTGTTAAATCTTATAATATAATATATTTCTATTTAAAATTATTTTTATTATTTAAAGGGAGAAGAAAAATAATATAAAATATTTTATTAAAATTTTTAACTTTTATTAATATTATATCTAATAAAAAGTAGTTATTCTATATTTAGTACCTATTTTCCCTTTACCCTTATTTATAACTTTTTAGCTATTAGCTTTAATAATTTTAAAAGCTAGGTTTTAATCTTTAACTTTTTTATATATAATATTAATATTAAAAGGCTTATTTTTAAATATATTATTAATAAACTTATAATAATTTATATTTAAAAATTTATCTTTTTAAATAAAAAGAATAAGTTAGCTATATATATATAAGAGATAATTAAGTATTTTATATTATATATCTTAATAATATTATTTTAAATATATATAAATTAACTATTATTTTTATAATTTAAGTTATAATTATAATTAAAATAGATATAATAAATATAATTAATATATTTACTAGATTAAAAATTAAAATAGGAAATATATTTAAAAAAGGGTTAATTAATATAAATAATAATATCTTTATTTTAATAGCTAATATAAATATATATAATATAGCGTTTAGTATAATAATTATAAAAATTAACGTTATAATAGCTATAAAATATTATAACTAAGTTAAATAAACGCTTAAAATAATTAATTATATTAGTAATAAAATTACTATAAGGGTTAGCATTTATTTAATAAATTAAAGTATATTATAATACTATATTCTTTTTAATATAATTATTAATAAAGTTAATAATATTAATATAAATATTTAAAAGAATTAATATATTATAAAAATTAGCTTAATTTTTAATATCCTATATAATATAAGCCTTATTAATATAGCTTATTATAAAAAAAAAGTTAAAAAAACTAATAAGTTTATATTAACTAGCGCTAATATAAACTATATCTTTTATTAAAGTAAAAGGCTATTAATAAAATACTTAAGCTTATAAAGGGCTTACCTTTAATAATATAAAGAAAGATAATATATTTAAAAAGATAATAAATATAATAAAAAATATTTATAAAATAAAAAGTTATTAATAGATTTAATTTAAAAAAAATTATTATAATATTAGCTAGCTTTAAGAATAAGAATTAAGTATAATTAAAAGTAAAATTATAAAAGGGAAAGTTATTATTAAAAAGCTAAAATTAAGAAAGATAATTAAAATTAAGGAAAATAATTTAAGATAATAATTAAAAAAGTTATTAACTTAATAATTTAAAAGTTTAAATTTATTATAAAAAAAGCTATTTCCTCTTTAAAACTGCTTTTTTTAAGGATAAAAAGGTTTATTATAAACCTATTAGGCTTTTAAACCTTTTCCTTTTCCTTTATTATACTTATACCCTAATTAAAACTAATAATTAATTTATATAAAATATTATAAAATAAAAAGTATTTTAACTTTTTAATTATTTAAAATAATAAGGTAAACCTTATATAAAATTATTACTTTTTAGCCTTTTATTATAAATATTTTAATATTTATATAATAAAAACTATTTTCTTTTATACCCCCTTTTTATTATTATAACTTAATTTTAAAAGATATATACTCTTTTTAAGCCTTTTAAAGTTTATATAATAACTTTTAAAGATAAAAAGATTAAATAATAAGATAGCTTTATTTAAAAACTTTTTAAAATATATCTTTAAAATATTAATCTATTATAACCTATAAATATTCGAAAGGATTTAAATATTTTATATAACTTATATAAAAATCTTAATTAGTAATAATATTATTAAGAAATAACCTTTCTTTTTTAATTCTAATTATCTTATAATAAAGAAAGCTTAAAATATTATTAAAATTAACTTTCCGGGCTTAATATAAAAGGCTTATTATAATAACCTGCTATTTTACTTAAAAGAATATTAATTCCCCTTATATATTTATAATTTTAAGGGGTATTTATATATAAAGAAATATCTTCTATTTTACTTTATTTTTATAAAAATATATTATTATACTTAATATTTTAGTAATATAATATAAATCTTTTAAAAAAAGGTTAAGTATTTATAAGGAAAGGTGCTATACTTATTTTAATTAAATAATTAAAATCTTATTAATAAATAATATTAATTCTTTATAATTAAAGATATCGATTTATAATAATATTTACTTATTTAGCTTAACTTTAAATATAGAAAGCTATAATATATTAATTTCTAATTAATTAAATTAGCTACCTTAACCGTTATAATTAAAGTTATAGGCTTAAAGATTATATATCTTATTATAATAATAAGATATATATACTTTATTAAGTATATTATATAAGTTTAGGTTATTAAGAGATTATTATAAAGTAAGCTTAATAGGCTATTTATAATTAAGAATTTCTAAATATATATTTTAAAATTACTTAAGTAAAATAAAGCGATATTATATAAATTAGAATTAATAAATTAGATAAAGGTAATATATTATTAATTCTTAAAATAAAACTTAATTAACCTATATAATAATATATTTAATAAATATATTTATATATACTTTTTTAAATTAAGCTATTTACTTAGTTACCTTTAATAGCTATTAAAATTATAGGTATTATTTAAGGATTAAAAATTATATTTAAACCTAATATACCCTTTATTTTATAAGTTAAATACCGGCTTTTTACTTAATAATAAAGTATTATTTTTTATAATATTAATTAAGATTAAATAATTATAAATAAAATAAGCAGAATTATTTTTAATAATTAATATATTTTAAATATTATATACCTTTATAATTAGCTAGATATTTACTTTAATTCTCTTATTAAGAAAGTTAAATAAAATAAAAAGTATATTATAACTTATTAATTAGTTTAAAGGATTATTTATAATTATATAAGCTAGGGATATTTAAAATTTTATAGCTTTAAGTAATTTTAATAAAAATACCCTATTTAATATTATTAAAATTAATATTAAGATTTAAAAATAGATTATATAAAATATTTAAGCTATAGATAATCCCTTAGCTTAATATATAGCCTATATATTAATAAATTATATATTATTTTAAAGGATTATATTAAGTAATAATATTTTTAGTATTTAAAGCTAAAAATAAATATTATAATAAAGTATAATTAATCCCTTTAGGTATAATAATATTATAAGAGATAAAGGTTTTATTAGGCTTTTATAATAATTATTATGCTACCCTTTTATTAAAAGAAATACCTTATTTAAAATATTTTTTCGGTTATTATTTATAAGATATTTATTATAAGAAACGGAGGATTCTTTTAATATTCCGCCTATATAACTAATAAAGCGATTATTATTTTAAGTATAATTTTAACTATTATTTATTATATAGATATAAGAAATATTATTTTTATTATAAGCTAATTTAGCTATTTAGCTTATATAGCTACCGGATAAATTATTTAAATTATTATAAAGGCGCTTAATATCTATTAGGTATAAGGTAAATTATTTATAAAATCTAATAAATTATTCTTAATAAATTATATATCTTACCCTAATATTATTATCTTTAATTTTACCTTATATTAATCTATAGGCTTAAGATAGTATAAATAGATATTACTAATTTATTTATAACCTTAAATAAAGGGGATTTAAGTTTAAAAAGGCTAAAGAATATAGAAAATAAGATATTAAATAAGCCCGGAAGTATAATATTAAGGCCGGCTAATAAGTAAAAACTAGTTAATAAAGGATTTAGGATAATAAATATAAGAAAGAATTTAAAAGATATATATAATAAATTTCGGGGATATTAGGTATAATCTTATAATTATATAGTAATTAGCTTAACCTAATTAACCGGATATTTAAATAATATAACTTATTTATAACCTTATTATAGGGAAGGTTAATTTTAAGTATATAATAAATTATAATACTTTTAAGTATAATTATTTACTTATATATTTTTTAATTTAATTTAATTAATCTTTTTTCTTTTTCTTTAGCAGCTTAATCTGCTTATAGCTTTATTATTAAAGGAGGAATATCTTAAGGGTTAATAGTATATATTATAACCTCCTAAGGTATTAATAGCTTAAATAGGCATTTCTGCTTTTATTTTATAGTAGAAAATATTATCTCCCTTTTATTCTTTTTAAATACCCTTAAGATATAACGTTTTATTCTATTTTATAGCTTATTATAGCTATATTTTACTTTTTATTTAGTTAAAGAAAGAAGTCCTTTAAACCCGAGGGTAAGATATTATTCTCGGTTTTAATATTATCTAGAAAGATAATAATAGTTGATAAATGATTTTCAATATTCTGTCTAGAAGCAATGGTCATTATGAAATTCGCTAAACGATCTCAGGAGTCTTATTCCAAGGCTGCTGTCATAGCTATAGTATGCCCCTTCCTCTTATTATATCATGACGATGATGATTTAACTAGAGCTATCTAGTGAGTGTATTTAAAATAATTTAAGTGGAATAAAATAAGGGGGGGGGGTTTTCTCTTTCCTATCCCCTCCTTCCTTTTCCTTTCCTTTTTCTTTTTCTTAATATTTTTATTTTACTAAGATTAAATAAAATATTATAATTATAAAGATATTCTTTAAATTTTTACTCTATTATATTCCTTCATAAATTAAATATAAATAGAGTATTATTATAAAATAACTTTTTTTATTTTCTTTATCTTTTTATCTTCTTATTTTCTTTTAAAATAAATATAAATAAATATTATAATTTAATAATTCTTTATTTATCTTTTTATTTTCCTTTATTATTTATTTATTTAATATTATATTAAAATTAATTAAACTTTTATATTTTAATAAGTTTCTTTTATTATTATATTTACTTTACTATTTTAAATCTTTACATATTTTTAAAATTATGTTTAATGCTATAATATGATTAATATTATAATTAAATAACCCTTTTAAAAAATAGATAATTAAAGCCTTATTTTAAACTTAAAGAAAGAGAAATCTAAGTTAATATCCATTAAGATTTATTATATTTAGTTAAAATTTAGTTAAACTTAACTAAGGCCTTTTAATTTAATTTATTTACACTAGTAGCTAAAAACTTTCCCTTCCATTACACTGAGAGGTTCAGCGGATGTACAGTAATGTAATTGGTTGACACTTTGTCCATGTTGTCAGGTGAACATTTCATGGGCACGTAGGTTTTGTTGATATGGCATGAGAAGGCAGCATGAAATCTTTCGTCTCTATGCAGACTCTCCTGAAGGCCCAACAAGCGAAGTCCCCAGTGTCTCTGCCTGGCCAAAGATCGGCTGACCGTCGGCTCCCCATGCAACAGAGCGAGCCATGGTATATCTTTCACGACCACAATGACCTGTGCTGATGCTGGTAGCATGGTACACGTTCCAAGTTTCAGTGCCATCCGGGCTGTCAAAGAATCTGAGAAAACGGTCAGTACCATTTCTCGCGCAATGTCATATTTGAATCACCAAGACCTACCCGTTGTGTCCAGTACCGTAGTTTCCATTCGCAGAGCTGAACAAAGGTCCAGTCTTTGTCCAGGACGACTTCTCCAGAGGGTCACCGCCCTCGTACGTAAGAAGCCCCAGCTGGTAGTTAGCCGTGCCGCAGTAGCTGGCCGAGAACGCAAGGAACGTCCTCCCCTCATGATACAAAGGTGCCGGGCCCTCATTTACCCCGATTCCATCGACTTCCCAGGATTCCAATGGCAATGAGAGCTCGTGTCTAGGACCGATGCTCCCAGGGGTGTCTAGTGTGGCTATGCAGAGACCTTGCAGGTCGCTGGTGATGCAGGACCAGACAAAGTAGTTCTGATCGTTCACAGTGAGGACAGTGCCGTCGATTCCAAACTCGTTGGGCGTAAGCGTAGCGAGAAATCGGTAGTCATCCCATGGCGAAGCACCTCCTATGCTGATGTTAGCCGCGCACAGAGGTCATAACTGGAAAGGTGAGACCTCAAGCTTACCCTCGAGCACCTGGGCCTTCTGGTCACGGCAGCAGTTCCCGCACGTTCCAGCTGTGAAGTAAAGATGCCAGCTTCATTCGGTCAGCGCGCTGACTAAACTTGAAGAGGTCGCCAAGAAAACGTACATTCCATTCACCTGGTGCATCTCAGGAGCCCACAACTCGCAGCTTCTGGATGGATCATCCGGGATCCAAATAAGTTTGGTCTCGCCCGTCTTAAGGCCCCCAAGAGTCGGTGCTCTGGTAATCTGAATATTCTCATATGTGGTAGTAGTCAGGTAGTAATAGCCATCCACATAAACAATGTGAGGATCACTACCGAGGGGTGCCTTTAGTGGATTGGTAAAGTTGGCTGCGTGGAGCCCAGTGGCCAGGCACGAGGCCATCATCAAGGTAGTTGATGGTTTCATTGTAGTAATGTGAACATACGATTCTCCTTTTGCAAAATTCACGTCGTCCAATTGTCAACGGGGGGCTATGGCCCCGCGATACATTTTATATATGATTCTTGGATGCAAGGACCACTCCCTCATACGATCGTGGGCTTCCACAATGCCAAGAATCCAACGTTGTCTATTGTTAGCCTTGTTCGGTATGCGACAAGGTGAGCTTGGCATGGTGGTTCCCAAGAGATTCTCGTTGGACGATCTCCCGAACATGGCAGCAACCCTTCGCAAGGACCTTGGCAGCCGGGCATTGTTTGTTCCAGTCTCTCGTGTGCGTGTCTGCAGTGAAGTCTAACTATTAGGCGGACCAGTGACAGATGACCTTGGCGTCCCCGCGTTCGGGCTGTTACCAGGGCAGTCAGCGATCATGCGGACGCTTCATCCTTGGATAGTGGACCCTTGGCTCGGCGCATGAGCATTTGCTTGTATTGCAAAAAAGCATGGGGTCCGGCAACGTATATAAATTTTAACCGTAAATTTCGTAAAAACCCTCCTCTATTGAAAACATTCCTTAGCTACCTGAAATGAGCCTTGCTTTTAATGGAAAAATAAAGATAAAGAATAAAGATTTATTCTACACGTTATATATTTTATTAAATAGGAAAGTTATTAATAGCTTGCTTTTTAAAGGAATATCACCATCGAAATAGTAAAAGAAATCCATATCGGCTAATTTTTTTTTACCGAGGTGTAAGCTTAAAGTAAGGAAGTTAATCAATCCCTTTAAAGACTTAATTGTTCGCTTAAAACCTTTTCTGCCTTCCGAAGGCCCTATAGCGAAATTGTAACTATAACAATTTATATACGTTGCCGGACCTATAATAGGTAAGTGGCAGTCTTCAAAAACCCGGGTAGAGGCGCTATGGTATTACCTAGGTATGTAGCAGGGGTTCCTGCAGCTCTGGTTCAATCATCGTCATCAAGATATCAAATACAAGGAAGGTGCATCTTAAATCGTGTGACAGCGTTCGTCGATTACATGTCCTCCAAACCCTGCAAGTCAACAATGCTCGTTGCTTCTAGAGAAAAGATTGAAAGTCGCATTGCAACGTATTCAAATATTGTGTTCCCAAGCAGGGCCATTCCCTCCAAGCCTAATTGACTTTCAAGTTTTGATCTCACCTATTCCGTACGCTTTTCCCGAGCGCCATCAGGCAAAGGACTGAATATCTTCTTGCTTTGAACGCCATCGGTACTCTCCTCGGCCTCTCGTAAGATCTGTGCAATCCGCCGCAATGGATTAACCACGCCACGAAGCAGCATGAGTATCTCTTTTGGAGCTCCAGCGTTCAGCGCGGCCAGAACGACCGCAACGCCCCTCCTGCCCTTCCAGCTCCCTGACATGCGTGCGGCAGTTGCAACCCTCCGCATGACTGCAACTCCGACCCTGGATAGGTTGACGCCGTCCCAGCTGATGGCGCTGGGCCCACTATGGCCAGGCAGGAGACTGACGTTGACGCTGTCATCGTGTATCTGACCACTGCTGACCCTTGTCCCTTCCGGGTGTTCACTGTCTCGCAGGTACCTCATGTGCATCTTCCTGACATCGTAGCTGTCAAGCAACGATTTCATGTCTCCGTCTCCCAGCTCTTCAGCGAGGTCCCGCACCTCACGCCACTCCTTGCACAGCCACGCGCCATGGTCCAGGAACATCTCCGCCAGTGCGTAGTCCCCGTGCGCCACAGCCTGGTACAGGGCATTGACGTGCACCCCATCTCCCTCGTAGACATCCGCGCCGCACTGGATCAGCAGCTTCGAGATGCTCTTCCTGCCGCTGTACGCCGCGGCGATCAGGGGCGTACCGTACTGCCCGCCCTCCGAGACTCCGCTGACCTTGGCGCCGTTATCCAGCAGGAGGCGTACCATGTCCTCCCGTCCTCTTACCACCGCGGCGCTGAGGGGTCGCCCGTAGATGCGGCATATGGCGTTGGCGTCGAAGCCGTTGCGGAGGAGGATGGCGAGCTCTTGGATGTTGCCGGCCAGGATTGGGGCACAGAGATAGTCTCCAACGCGGGCGAAAGATATGTTCATGATAGAGGCCAGCGTCTGCTCTTGGGCAACCCAGGATGCCAGTGAAGTTGTCGAGGCCTCGCCTAGTGTTGTCTGCATGTGCTTGCTGCGCAGGAACCGTTCCTCTTCCCAGATGTTGTCTAGGTCACGGATACCATCACTCCAGACATACGTTTGCGCGTGGATCTTCTCGGTGCTGCCCCCATGTGCCTCCACCTCCACCTCAACGGTCTGTCTCTGTAACATTTCCAGACGTGGTGTCTGATGGTTATTTTTGAGATGTTCCATCTTCAAGCGATACATAATCTCCTCGTCATTGGACGAGTCTTCAACATCCTTGAGGGAATTGGGTGGTTGCATGCTTCTCAGAGTCTTCTTGTCACCACTGAAAATGGCATCGCAGAAGCGCAAGGCGTCGGATCTGACCCCTAGGATTAGGAAGCCAGCAACTTCCCCGGGAGGTGTGTATGGCAGGTCTCTGTACCCACGTGCCTCCCGCCGCCTGAGAGCCTTTTCTGTGAGTCGTCCATCCTGGATGACTGCACAATTGAGCCCCCGAGGCCGCCACCGATCGTACCCTCGAAGAATGGCTGGTGTCATTACCTCACTCGCATGCTTGATGGACAGATCGGCCTTTGCCCAGTCAGCCGAGGACGGGTGCAGCCGCCGCCTCAACTCGGGGGAATAGACGCCCTTTGTGGATGCGGCGGCTATCGCATTCAGGACACTGGGGAACATGAGCCGGCCGTAGACAAACAGATTAACTTCCACGCTGCCAGTCCGGTTGGCAGCCATCAGCTCGCTCTTGGTGAAATGATTTGTTCCGGCGAGGACGTAGGACGGCACCAGGGTGGCTGCGGGCAAGGGCAGACTGTCTTGCTGTCTGAACGGCGGCGGCACGATAGGGCTTGGGCGAACGAAAGTGTCGGCATCATCCGGACTTGGTTGGGCGGCTTCTGTTGGCATGGGTCGCAGGCCCTCGGGAAGACCGGCAAATCTTACTTTGGCTTGTCGTAGAGGCGGCTTCACGGTCACTGGCTGGATATCAGTATTCCGGCCTGTGACTTCGTTTGCTGGAGTTTCCTGAAAGCCAGGGTTGTCCTCGATACCCATCTTCTTGATCTGCTGCTGACGTTCCGGAAGTTTCAATGTGGCTGCGGAAACCGAGTCTGTAACGTCCAGGTCTGGTAGCTTGAGGTCTTGATCCTGGGCACTTCTCTTCCTTCTGGCTTCTACAAGTGTCGTTGGACTTTGGGTCTCAGAGAGCCCATCCGGGGAAGCACAGTAAGGACATATATAGCCGTTCGAGCTGCATTTATCAATCAGCGTGCCCCTGACCTGAGCAGCCGTGGGTCGCTCTCTAGGGTCAGATTGCAGCATGTGCACTATCAGGTCCAAGAACTTAGGATTCGCGTCCGGCCGGTTCTTAGCCAGTTTTGATATCCATAGCTTTGCTGCTCCAGGATTTGTGTAAAAGGCATCCGCCCTCTCGTTTCCATTGTCTTCGAAGAAGGTCCAAATGTCTGCTGTGGAAAGTTTTTGCAAAACAGTGGCCATTTCCACGAACACACAGCCCAACGACCAGACATCAGCGGCACTATTTCGAGCCTATCCAAGACAATTAGAAAAGCTTGTCACAAGGCTGGCTTGAAGTTGAAAACTTGGATGAAGACTCACTCCTGTTTCATGGGTCTCGGGTGCAGAGTACCGTGGTGTGTAACCTTCATGCTTTCCTTGTGCAAATGTCGTGCTTTGCCCCTCAGTGCCCCATGCCTTTGAAGTGCCAAAGTCGGAGAGGTAGACATTCGAGTTCGCGACAAGTATATTCTGTGGCTTTATGTCATTGTGGCGAATGTTCTGCTGATGAAGATATGCAAGAGCTGTTGCAAGGCAGCCACTGAATGACCTCAAACGCCGTCTCCGCAGGTTTTCATCTTGGCTGGTATCTTTCAAATACTCATCAAGATTCATATCCGCGACTGGTATCATGATTATGCCGAGATATTTCTGGTCCGTATAGGATCCTTTGAATTTGACGATATGGGGGTGCCAAAGTCGCTTCAGCGCCTGGATCTCGCTCTCGAATTGCTTCAGTAGGTGCTCGTCGACCAAAGGAGAATGGCCTCGGACAATCCTCTTCCGAGCATACACACGACAGGTGTTCGTACTGAAGACCTGGTCGACCGTACCATAACGTCCCATACCTAATGGTTTGATGGGTCGAAAATAGTCGTCTCCGCTGCCCGCGAGGTGAAGATGCACGCCCCCGTCTTCCATCGCTTGTAGGCCTTTTTCTTTGTAAAGAACCACGTGCTGAAGCTTCAGAAACTTTGCACGAATTTCGGATCCCTTGAGGAAGCCCGGCAGCGTGCTGTCGGTAAAAGGCAAAGCTGAGTCCATGAGGCCCTCCTGAATGAAAGAATCGAGGAGGTCTGTACAGCCAAGGATGCGGAGGACAGAGAAGGTTCTAGGTCTGAGGCTCCATTCTCCTTTACCGTATAATACAAGCAACTCGCTGATCGGTTGAAAGACGGAGTCTCTCAGTACTGTTTTCGTAGCGCTCGTGTCGTTCGGTCTTGGGAGCCATTTATTCAGCCCTTGATTCAATTCGGCATCGGAGATGAACCTCGATATTTTGACATCTGGGATTTCCGTCACACCTTGTGCGTAGTCTTTGGCTGTAAGCTCGGAGGCATACTCAAGCTCCTCGTCTGAGTCACCAAGATATGTCTCCGAGTAAGGGGGCTTGTAGTTTGAAGGCATAACGCTGGAGTTGAAGTGCTTTGGATTGGGAGTGAGTCAACGATTTGGACTTTTCTACGGCTAGCAGTACTGTTACCGCCGCAAGTAGATATAACGTCGGAATGCTCACCAGACATTTGTGGCGTTGGTCCCCAGACCTTTGTTACACATGACCACATCTGTCACCCTCCGCCAACCTGTTTGCAGATCGTTCTCCGCACAAACGCTTTGGAGGAGTAGGCCATCCATATCTGATTGGAAGCCTTGTCTTCTTTAGAATGGCAGTGCTTGAGCTAAATGCTGACGTTGGACAAATTGTGCGATCATGGCTGCAGTAGCACCGAAAAAGCCACGGGCGCAGCGGCCCAGCTGGCCCAGCTCGCCTTGCACAACCTTGAAGAAAGGCTTCCCTGAGGCGGTGAGCGACCGAGCTGCATTCAATGCCAAGAGCTGGAAAAAAAAGGGTGTTATTATGCACTTCAATGGTTCGCGCCCGGTTTTGCAAACCGCTCATTTACCGTCCGGGGCAACTCGTCTTATATACTTGGTGTGCTCGAAACTGCCCAGAGAAAACATCAGCCTAACATTCGAAAGACACACAACAAATTGCACATTCTCCGTCGAGTTTCAACCAGGTTGCCATGGATCCAGGAACAACGCTTGGAGCAGTATCCCTCCTCTTCCAGGTGTTCTCTGGCTGCGTAGCAGGTATGTCGCCGGAAAACTTTGAAGCTCGGCCCCAAGTGTTCTACTTTGGCAAGCAACTGAGACCAGGGCCACAGCATATCAACTGGCCTCCGAAGCAAGAGGTTTAGAAAAAGACCATGGCTTCATCCGGGTCAGATTCAAGACCGAACAACACCGCCTACTAGATTGGGCTCGCGTTGCGGGAATAGTAGAGAGCGACGGTATTTTCCTCTCAAACAGGCCCAATCGTACCGTTGCTATGGACGTGCTAGACCAACAATATCAAATGATCATGAGTTTCAAAGGGCTGGATGACCGCTTTAAGCCATTCGCCAGAGATGTTCTTTTCGAGGAGGAGGTGGTTGACGATAACTCTGTTGCAAAATTACGGGCAGATGAGGAAACCGGGCTAGGCAGCATGGGTACCCGATTTCCCGAAAGCGGCGTTCTGCTTAGAACTGCTTTGAGTTTAACGGAAAAGACGAGAAGATTGCCTAAGCGACTCCGTTGGGTCATTTCGGACCGCGCAAAGATGGAGGGTCTCTTGTTGCGCCTTGCGTCAATGAACGACTTCCTACGGGACATGCTCGATAGCCACCAGGGAGAGATCTTACGAACCCAGCAGATCCGGACGAGTTACGAAATAATCCATTTGAACTCAAAAATGGATCAGCTACTTGATATCATCAAGGCTAGCTCGTCGCCATTGCATGGTTCTGCGCGAGATTCAGTGGCCTCCAGAGGTTTTGAGACTTTCGTGATGGGGAACGAAGCCAACCGACTAGAGCCGAGTCAGGACAGTGACCTGATGCATCATCTGGTCAAGCTGGCCCAATTCAGGGCCGTAGCATGCGCAGTTCAAGGACAGAATCTGGACGGCTCTGTGAGAAGCCAGATCGGAATCGCAGGTTTGACCTCTGAGTCCCAAAACGAAACCATGGTTGAGCCCAGCGCGTTGGAACTCGATGTGCCAGAGACTGGACTTTCGACTCAGGAAACAGTCTCCAGACGCGTGACTGGGTCGTACAAACCACTTATTGCGAACGGCAGACGAACCAGAATTTGGGTCGAATGGAAGGCGGTGCCGCGGGATCCGTGGAGTTCTGGCACCAGACCCGAGCCTGGTGTCTTCAGGCGCTTCGAGGCTCTGGTCTCGTTACTCCGTGAGAATGAAGTGACGGCTCAGTTTCGGGCCCCAAAATGTCTTGGATACCTTCTTCAGCGTGCAACCACGTCCGAGCTGCGATATGGCTTGGTCTTCGAGGTCCCTCCCGGCGTGCACCCCGACTGCAATCCAATATCTCTTCGCGACCTCATCACTGACAACAGCCGTCCTATTCCGAGTTTGACATTACGTGTGCGTCTCATGAGGATTCTGGTGGAGTGTGTCGAGAAGCTTCATGCTGTCGACTGGCTACACAAGGGACTCCGAAGTGACAACATCATCTTCTTCCACGGCGGCCTCGCCGGCGGCGACAGCAGAGATTTAGACTTCAGCAAACCATACCTCAGCGGCTTTGAGTATTCCAGACCGGTGACATCAGTCTCTATGTCAGAGGGCCCGGGCGTCTCGCTCGCTGACGATCTCTATAGGCACCCCAACGTGCAAGGGTTCAGTACAGACGGCACCACTGGCCGTGGCTTCCGCAAGCGCCATGATATTTATAGTGTCGGCCTGATACTGATCGAAATAGCTTATTGGAAGCATTTGGAATCCATATTAGGTGTCAGTAATCTCGGAGACCTGAAGGCTAGAGATGTTCTGAGGGTGCGTGAGGTTCTTTTAAGCCAGAGTCACATCGAAAGCCTGCAGAGCCGGGTTGGAGACGCCATAGCTGAGGCCTCTCAGGCTTGTCTGAAAGGTTTCTCTGGTCAGTCGGAGCAAGATGGCGATAATGTCGCCGGCGCAGAGCAACTCCAGACGATGTTTTACGAGTCTGTGGTACGACCGTTTTCTTCTTTTGTGATCTAGTCCGAAGTTGGAGTGTTGTATCCAAGGAAAAAAAAAAAAAGGAAAAAAAAAAATTCCGGTCATTCTAGTTTCGCAAGGGGGAGGTAACAATGACATTCGGAGCTCGCAACGATAGAGGTGCGAGTTTTCCGAGCAGGTCATTCAGGCCGCCATTGGAAGCATTTTGCTCTAGCGTCGGTTGACGGTCACAACTACTCCAAGTGTCGCGCGGGTGAGTCAACAGGATACATAATGAGATGATGTTTTGATGTGCTTGACATCAAGATCCTGGTATGAAATCCCGATCCGAATTGCTGCGCATCAGGCAGCAACTTGTGGAGACTTGCGAAGATTGAAATTTGAAGTCGAATGGACAGACGACAATTCGAGCACATTGAGAAATCAAGTATTCTAGTATGGCACCATTTAGAAGCTTCTTCACTGAATTATAACATTATTTCTTCCGCAGTCTATTCGCTGTAAATGTCAAATTAAGAAACTCTATATTTTTGATCCAACGATATGCTCGTGCCCATCAACTCTTCGCTTCAAAGAAATTCCACAATCCATGGCACAGTCCGCTATGCTTGATCAAAAATTCTCCAACATAGGATCTTTCTCTAGATATTCGTGGATCTTTTTCATGGCTTGCACCGAGGCCGCGAAACTACACCAGAAACCCTCATTCGTACTGGACATGATCGTTGAGGAGTCTGCAGATGTTGTTAGCATGCCGCCTATGAAAACATTCACTACTGGTCTGCTCACATCTTACTGGTGTTTTGGTCTCACCGCCGAAACCGAGCACAATGAATTTGGGTCTCACACGCTCCTTGCCTTCTATCGCTTTCAGGGCATGGGTGAAGTCCAGGTCTCTCCAGGCCGCAGTCCAGTTCGTGATGGAGTATGACCGGTCGAATGGCTCGCAGATGTGGATCGCCTGACCTCTCCGCGCCATTTCTCGTGACACAGCCAGTTCGATTTCGATTTCTTTTTGCTGTACGTTCTTCAGGACTAGTCGGTTCTGGTAGGCGATCTCGCTCATGGGGGTGTTTTGGTTGATAAGGAAGCGTGCACAGGTGTAGATCAGGGCATTGTGTATGAATGCCTCGGCTTTGTCACCTTCCAATGCTGGAACTCGGTTGCGTACTGGAAGGTACAATTTTAGCACTCGGCCTACGAAAACCAGCTGTTGACTTACAATTCAATGCTTGGCTCAGGCACATCTTTCGAGTTTTCTTGTCGTGCATTCGTTGGAGCTTCAGAGTCTGGTCAGCGTACTGGTAAACAATCACGCAGCGTCCACAACACCATACCTTTAAAAGGACAGCGGTGATGATGTCGCCTTTGCTTATACCAGGCGGAACTCCGTATTTCTCCTCCAGACCCTTCGAAGCGCGTGCACGCAGCGAGTCCACCAGGGAATGTGGGAAGAACACCATGTGGGCTTCCTCTTTGCGAAAGATCAAGTCCGGCACGAAAGGCGCAACCACAAAAAAGTACTCACCAGGTCTCCTGACCCGCATTTTACCCTTTCGGAATACTTCATTCTTTGGAAACTCGGTATATGCCTTCAACCGGAAAACGTCGTAGTCGTATCCCACCATAGGCGGTGGCGATCTGCCTTCTACCACGGTCAACCATGCTTTGATGATATTTCTGAGTCCGAACTGATCCATCGTCACATGCGGACAGCTCATGGCAACCACGGAGGCGTCGGAAAAGGAAGTGAAGTGGACATGAAGGAGAGGAGCATCGGGTGGCTCATCTTTCCGCTCGAGGGGCCAGTCCGATGGTCTGAATGTCTTTTCAATGGTGGTGATTGGGTCAAACAGCGCGACGGTCTTCTCTGATGCGGCAGCTTGCAAAGATGGCGCGGCTTCGCCGAGCGGACGCCCATCGTCTCTCGACGTCCATCGGAAAAGCTCGTACTTGTCGTGGAACGTTGGAGGGAGGTGGTATTCAAGATTCTTATCTCTGCGTAACACTAAGCGCGCCCCCAGCTTCCGCCAGTGATCTCTTATCAGGCGGTCTAGAGCGGCCTTGAGCACGTCCTTGTCCAAGTGATCATGAACGATGAAGTAGGTGCGAGTGCGGATATTGGACAGCGGCTTTAACTGGTTCTCGAGTGGGATTTGAATGACCTCCATTGCGTGGTTGCTTGTACGGGTCTGGCAAGTTGGGCTGGGGCCTCGAGGATGTGACGAAAGACTGTAGCTTCGGGAATATTTACACAAGGCTTTTCAACGCGGAAGCACTGGCGCAATATAGCATGGCGTATCTAGCAGCAGGTAGTGCAGCCCAGATTTTCGGCCCGGGGGCCGAGGGCTTTGTCAGTCCTCCCAACGGCCAAGGCTATCGAAAGGAATCTTCCTTCGGCCTTCAGAACCCTGTAAGGACCTACAAAAAGAGGGATCATGGATCTAGGATTGTCAGCTTAGTTGCCTAATTGGTGTTAGAGAAAGGACTCGTACCAAACCCCTTTGCTCCCCCAAGTGGGCGGGTGTCATTTCCGAAGCCAACAGTTTATTTCCAACAGCTAAACGTACGTACTGCTTCAGCCATCCACTGACAACGAGCCTACTTATCATCTGCTTTTCTTCAGACCAATCCAATCTCGAACCCTACTCTTACTCTGTACGTATACAAGCTCCACATGCAAATGTCCAGTGCATGAGGACAAGGATGCAGCGCAAGCAAGTCCTCAAATCATGACCATGGAGCATGCGGAGACCTTGAACACTGTTGGGTGGCTGAAGGTGTTTAGCCGAGCCACCGCTATCAGTATGTTGTTGTTCCATTGCTATGTTCCCATTCCAGTTGCAATGATCCGCTAACGTGAGCTACTAGCCTTCAACTTGGGGTACAAAGCCAGCAAGGCAGTGTTAACGCGCAAGACTAACGGCCTCTCGCTCCACGAATATGTCGCATACGTGGGCATGCGCGAATACCAGTCTGGGCTGTCAGCCGTCGCTATACAGAACTTACTGCCCTCGACAGCCAAGAACTGTGCAAGATACGCCAAGAAACACTCAATTCCGTGCGAGACGGTCCGGCTTCCGGATGGCACCGCCGCCATACGGTTTGGCCCAGCAAAGGCGAAAAAGACTGTCGTCTTTTTCCACGGCGGCGGCTACATGGCGCCCGCATTGAGTGAGCACATGTCTTTTGCGCTTGGCTATGGCGTATTTTCGATGGAAGACACCGCTATCTACATCTTACAACATGGTAAGCCTTCTCAACTCACCAGGGGTGATCGACCATGTTGACCAAAGTGCACTAGATCTGGCGTCAGAAAATGCCAACCACTACCCTCGCCAACTCCACCAAGCGGTTTCTTTAATGCACTTCCTGATTGTCTCTGAAAAGATACGACCTGAACTCATCACTCTTGTGGGCGACTCTGCAGGCGCCCACCTCTTGCTCAGTCTGCTCCTGCACTTGAAACGTCCCAACCCGCAGGTCCCGGAGCTCCAGATTCATGGCATTTTATCTGGCGCCGTCTTGGTATCGCCATGGGTGGACTTGCAATCGTCGTGCCCATCTGTGGAGTCCAATAAACAGAATGACCTGTTGAGCGCCTCGTCGCTCGAGTACTGGGCCAAGAATTTCCTCGGTGGCGCCGCCGCTGACCCCTGGAACAGCCCCTTCACCGCACCTCCCGAATGGTGGATTGACCTACCTGTCAAGAAGATCCTCCTCACCTATGGAGAGAGAGAGCTGCTCCGTGATGATGCAGTGCAGCTCAGTGAGATGCTTCAGAAGTGCCACGCGGGGACGACTGTGATGAACTTTCCAGGGGAGCTACACGTCCACATGATCATGAACCGGTTTCTGCGTATTCGAGGTCCATGCGAGTCGGAAAAGGCATATGTGAAGTGGCTGAGTGACCATATCAAGGGTGTACATGCCGAAGATGGCCCGCCCAAGATGACAGGTATTAGCCAGGCATCTTGACTCCAATTGAAACTTGTACCTCAACTTGGGATTGATAGAGCAGATGATTAATACATGATCCTTCCAAAATAACCAACTGCCTAGGTATTTGCAAGGAGAAAATTGCATACTCAATATAGCCTCAAGGCAACCGCGCTGCATACACCGTCTTGAAACAATTCGATACCTGCCAGATATATTTATTTTAATTATCAAAAGATTTTGGTATATCTTCTCTCAAAACTGGATGATATATAAAGAACCTTTACTCATCCATGAGTGGCTTAGCTGATGTGGGGGACATATTGAGACCACCTAACAACCTCATATGCAGAAGGGGGCAGATGCGAGAGGTTCGCCAGGCACTCGACGAAGATGAAGAATCTCAACCCAAGGTAAATGCAACCAACCACTACAATTCCCACCACCTTGACAACACGAACCACCTCGATCATCCAGAGGAAACACCACTTGTAAAACTTCCACCAGTAACGCCTCCACCCATGCTTCCACCGCCCCAGCTTGGCCGCCTTCTCGGCGAGGTGCTCCGCCTCCTCGGCGTCGCGGTCCTCCTCGTCCATCATGAGCCACGGCCGGACGGCGTTCATGATGACGCCCTCGGCATTCGTGACTGGCACGAGAAGCCCGCTGCACGCCAGGCTGACGGACGCGAGCTTCCAGATGTCCGCCTCGGCCTGGCTCGTGAATGAGGCTCCCCACGCGAGCATGTGCAGCCCTCCGTACAAAAAGCCCGTGAGGGTGATTCCCAGGTGGGTCCGGAATGTGTCCTGCTCCTCGGGGCTCTCGTGGCGCCGACGAGGGAAGTTGGTCACGCGGTCCACTAGCGTGTTGCGCAGGCTGCGCTTCAGCCGGCGCTGCTCCCTCTGCCTGGTCTCGGCGCTCATGGACTGCTCTGGGAGCGACACCGCGGTCGTGGTGGCGGCTGCTGCGTCGTTGGCGGGCTCCTCGTGCGGGTGCTTGTCGAGGATGTAGTGGTCCCACCCCTTCTGCGCGAGCAGCATGCGGGTCCGGAATCCACGCTCTTGGTCTGCGGCTGCTTGGACGAGCTCGCTTAGGCTCTGGGCGGGGGATGATGTCGGCTGGTTCAAGTTCGATGGGAATAGGTGTCCCTCTGGACTGGCCGGATTTGGGCGTGAGGTTGTCGGCCGGCTTGGTACACCTGTTGCTGGACGTCCCATGCTGACTGCCGAAGACTGTGGGCGGCCTCCGTGCAGATTCAAATCGCTGAACGTGATAGGGTCCCGGTTGATAGTTGCATCCAAGTAAGTAGACCTTCGTGGACCCTCCCCTGTATTTTCAACCGCCTCTTTCTCCGCTTGTCCCAGATTCCTGTATCTCTCCTCGTCAGACTCGTTGTGGTCGAAGCTAGTCAGGCTGTACAACACTGCCAAGAGCCAATGGGGCTGGCCTATCGTGTCAGGCATGTCGAGAGGATCTGGTTTCGATATATCCACGGGTTTCTGCAGCCAGAGCCACCCAATGAGCAAGGCAACGATGCAGTGCGCAAAGGTCGTCAGCTCCAGCAGAGATATTGAGAGACCCTGAGCCATCCGGACGACGCACTGCAGGCTGAACCACAAGGCCTGGAACAGGGCGATGATCTTCACGAAGGTACTTGAGCTGCTCTTGTCCAAGATTTCGAGGTCAGACAACCGGGGTATAACACCCGGCTCGTGCTCTGCCACAAAACGCAGGGCTTCATCTCTAAGGATAAGCTGCTCCCTGTTGTGGTCATCGGGGAGGTACACTTTCGGCCCGTCACGCAGCTTGTAGCTATAGCCTCCCATAACAGCGTACCAACTATGCGTTATGGTCCATGTTGGCTTGTTACTATTATCTTCGACATCTTCGGGGCGGACCTGCTGTTGAACTGTTAGAAATCCGCCACGCTCATCTCGGGCGATATAGGAATGCTTACCCTGCGGTTCAACATGGCAGGCCACCATCTTCGAGGTTGCACTGGTTGCAAATACACACGTTCCATGAAAGATTGCAAAGACTTGACATCCCAGTATTGTCTGAAGGCAGCGTAGGCAATCTACAAAGAGAAAGCGGTCAGTACGGTGCCGACCCCAGCCGAGAGCGTATGCGTGGTGAGGACCTACCAACTCTGGAGCAAACAGCCCAATAAGCAACCAACCGATCTGCCTAGTGAGTTGGTGACCGCCGAATATGTGCACAAGCCTGTGCCGCATACTGTTGGTTGTGCCCTTCTTGAACCACGCTGTCCACGGGAGGCTCTCATCCGGGCAGGATCCCGGCAGGTTGAGGTGCACAATCTTCCATGTGCACAGGGCAAGCGTCACGAAGCATGTTGAAATAATACTGAAGGTTCCCCTGCGCTCCGGCTGAGGCTCCCAGGTGAAGCCGCTGGTGAGGTTTCCCTCGGCCCCGGCGACGATGTCCCACATCGCGACGGTTGTCACTGAGCTACCGAGGATGGCCGGCAGAGTGTATGACTTCGCCGCGTACTATTTATGGGCCGTTCGAATGTATTTTTCAGAGCAGGAATGAGGGGTTTTATCACAGTCGTCCTGGTTAAGCTTAAAATGAGGTTCTTGATGATCCCTGCGAAACGAGATGTCGTTGTCTTCTAAGGTGGACCCTCAGAACCCATCCGACATGAAGCCCCATAGTTTTTCCGGCTTGGCATCAATTCAGACCGCGACTCGAGGTGAACAGGGGCGAGTAAGGGAATGACTATACCAGGGTAGAAGAAAGTGTAGAGGTAGAAGCAAAGGCCATGTGTGGCAATAATCAAGCCGTAGTTGTGTGGCGCCCCAACGTTTTGGTACGGGAGCCACCAACGCAGCGAACTTGTCAGGTAATAATTACAAGTCACATGATAGAAACGGGTTCTACTTTTAAAACCTGCATGCTTCAATCATCCACGTGCGATGCCGGTGTCTCCTAATACCATGTAAGAGAGAGGAACTGACTCTCTTGCCATCGTTACTCTGTCCTCCATACGTGAGTCCGAGGAGACTTCGGAGCTGATACATTGGACTTGAATGTTCTTGTTCATATCAAAACTTCTTGGCGAGTCCCGCCTAGGCCTTGGAATGGCCCACCACGTGACTATCGCGGTAATCTACCTACTTAAATACACATCCTGAAGGGCCCATCCGGCAATGCTCTGAGCGTGAAGCGCCCTGGTTTCAATGGTGGGCACAGCAAACTCTTCTTGCATGTAGGTACACGAGTCTCAGCTCAGCACAGCCCAATATGATACCACCCACTTGATGCTCCCGAACAAGATCCCCATAGACTTGACGAAAATGGGATTTGACATCCTCCGAGATAACATACTTGCTGAGCTCATCAAAGATCAGACAATCAACCTCGGTTCTAAAGTCATGGTGTGGAACAACAACTTCCAGGCCAATCATCTTAGTAAGCCTCGATTTGCAGATACCTAGGTATCCTCCTCCATGACTACCTAGGTACCCTCGTAGCCAAAAGCCCGACTTTCCTTCCAGCACTCTGGGAAGAGACACTTCCGAAGAGCTAACATCTTTGTGTCTCTTTAACTCACTTATTTCCCTAAACTTTTCTTCTTCTTCCTCTTCTTCTTCCTCTTCTTCTTCCTCTTCTTCTTCCTTTTCTTGTTTTTGCACTTGAAATACATGAAGACATCTTATTCTGCAGGACCGAATAATGCAGAACAGAAAGCCCACTTTCCTGGAACTTGGAGCCAAGCCATTGACAGCGCCGTAAAAGCTGCTGCGAGAGACCGTTATCTTGGGAATAATTTATTTTGCCTTGGCAGACATTCCCGCGTGTGTGGGAACGCATTGAAACCACAGCATTATGTATCGCTTATGGCGCATTGCGGTTGCACTATGGAAGACTTCGTCCAAAAACCTACACTGGAGAGACGCCGGTTCGAAGTTGCACAAGGTCGCCACATTGTCCCTACTATTTTACTCCTGAGTGTGAATGCATTTTCGTAATGAACAGGTCCAGCTTGATTCTGTCTCTTTCATGCTCAATGAGGAATAACAGCACTCGAAAACGACCAAGGACAATATGAAGCACAATGCTAAGCTTCACGGACCGCCAATGAAAGCCACAAAAGTTCTGGCCAATGAGACAAATTTTGTCAACATTTTCAAGTCTGCCGCCTTCGGAACAGGTTCCGATCAAATCTCCCCAAGATGCTCTGCTTTGTTTGTTAGCAAGTTCTTTGAGGGCGACCACAAAATGCCTCGCGCCCCGTACAGAGGTCCAGCACACCGAATTTAACCTTCCGATGCCCATACGTTGACGCTCGATCCGTAGACTTCCAAGAATATTGCGAGTATTTACTGTGAACTGATTCTCACACGATGAGGTCTTTCTCGTTCTCTCTTATCGCGTGCCTGATCAGCGGTTCAGCTGCAATCAAGTCATCTTCCATCCCTCACATTCATCCCCGATCCATCACTCCCTCCTCAGAGCCCGCTTTAGGAGTCGCCGAGAATCATATCGCCGTTCGGAGGAGTAATGAGGCCCTGCCCAAACACCATGCGCTGCGCGGCGTACTGGGACACGATAAGCATCACCTCAGAAGACGCCAAGAGGGGGAATCTATACCCACCGTCCAACTAACGGGACAGTCGTATGTGGCAGACATACTTATTGGCGGCCAGAAACTCCCAGTCCTGATCGATACTGGGTCAGCGGATCTGTGGGTGGCCCCGGACAGCTTTGTCTGTCTTGACGAGAACCACAATGAGGCATCTCGGGCGACCTGCAATATCCCTGCGTATTTCGAGGGAAATGGTAGCGAAGTTGTCAAGGATGAGTATTTCTCGATCAGCTGTACGTACACCGAGTGGTCCTCTCCACCTCTTCCACCGTCTTCTGAACGAGCTATAGCTAACTATGTGCAGATGGAAACGGCCAGTACGTCTACGGAGACTATGTGCTTGAGTCTGTCACGTTTGGCGGAATCACGGTTCGCGACCAACAGATTGCATTGCCATCCACCGGTTATTTTCAGGCTGTTTCAGGAGACTTCTCCGGCATCATGGGTCTGGGCTTTCCAGGCATGACTGCCGCGAGAAATGGGACAAAGCCGCAGGAGGCCACGAATAACAGTGACCCTTTTGCATCATATGACCCATGGTTCACAAGTGCCGTCAAGCAAAACTTGACGAAGCCAGTCTTCAGCTTAGCGTTGGACATTGAAGGCGGCGGGCTTTTGGCTCTCGGTGGTGCCGCTGATGTGCCTACCAAGGGAGACTACGCTTCTACGCCGATTCTCATGGTAAGTTTGGTGCTGGGAATTCTCTCTTGGTTTCACAACATCGTGGATACTGATCACCAGCAGATTAATCTCAACGGGGAAGCCCGTGGAGATGAGGACTTCACCTACTACACGATCATCGCGGAAGACTACCTGATCGCCGGCCAGAGCTTCGCAAACCTCACGGCCAAGACAAACATCACCGCGGGCCAGGGCTTCCCAATCATCGTGGACAGCGGCTACTCCACCAACATCCTGCCCCCGTCACTGATCCAGGCCCTCTACGGCGCCTTTGGTACCCCGCCGCAGCTGGTCGACATCCAGGGCACGAGCCTGTACGCGGCACCATGCGACGCCGAGGTGCCCTCGTTTGGCATCCAGATCGGCGGCCACGTCTTCGAGCAGCCCTCCCAGGCGGTCCTCGTCGCCGCCGCCAACGCCACGGTCAACGGGACTGCCTTCTGCGCCCTGGGCTCCCAGCCGGGCGTGGAGCAGGCGGGCGCGCTCGGTGTCACTTTCCTGAGCAGCGTGGTGGCGGTATTTGACGTTGGCGCGTCTGAGATGCGGTTCGCGGAGAGGGACGGGGACAGTGCTGGTGGGCCTGGGGTGGGGCAAGGTCCTACGCAAGGGAACAATTCTACTGGGAACAGCTCAGCTGGGGGAATTGCGCCTACGGCCAGTTCAGGTTCTACCAACACTAGTGCTGGGGCCAGGCTACTTCCGCTGTGGGGTTTCAGGTTCTGATGGGGGAAACGCTCGCCGGGTGTGATTGAAAAGGCTGAGTTTATTTCTGCAGCAAATTGCATTCTCGCTTTGCATTGCTCAAAATCTTTGGTGGTAGGATGTTTGTTGGGCAAAGGTCTATTGGGTCGAAGATTGAAAACTTTACCGTTCTATTTACCTAGGTAGCTCGTTGGAAACAGAGGTTGAATACTTAAGTAGATACCTAGGTACAATACGTCATTTGTCAGCTTCGGCTCAATGGTGAGCGGACCTAACGTTATTCCAACAGCCGATAGGTCCGACCAAGCGGACATTGAGCTCCATCTCTTGTCCCAAATAGCTGCAGATCGCATGTAAAAGACGGACAAATCTGCACATCATTGTAAAGGATAATCGTAAGCGATAATATCAATTAGAAACATGGCAACTCTTGCAGCCAAGACCGTCGTGGCTACAGGTGCCTCCTCTGGCCTGGTGCGTTTTCCCCCTAGCTCCCTTTCACCACATGCATCGAACGCGATGCCACGACGCCGCTTTTGAGCTGAAAACCCGCCAACGTTCCCCAGGGTGAGCATTCACTGACAACAAACATCAAACAGGGTTTTGAGCTCGTAAAGCAGCTGCTGGCCAAGCCTGAGCCATACAGGTTTATCCTCGGTGCGCGAGACACTGAGAGGACGAAAAAGGCCTACGATGAGCTCAAGTTCGACGGCTCCACCCACAGCCTCACAGTGCTGCCTCTTGAGCTGTCGAGCCTCAAGGCAGTGAAGACTTTCGCGCAGGAGACGCTTGAGAAGCTCGGGCGGGACAAGCTGGACTACCTGTTGCTGAACGCTGGGATGGCCAAGGGTGCCAGCGGTCCTGGGCCACACGGCTCCAAGTGGTGCGAGCCGTACGTCGTGAATCATCTTTGTGAGGACACCCAGCCCTGGAATGAGATGTTGTTTGCGTCGGAAAGGAGAGAGCATGTGCTGATATTTGCCACAGCTCAGCATTACTTGACCCATCTTCTCCGTGAGAAGCTGGTTGAGTCCAAATCTCGCGTGGTGGTTGTCTCTTCGGGCGCGATCCGACGCGTGTCCGACACCTGTACGGTGATTCCCACATGAATGCATCTATTAATTGTGTAACTGATCACGTCCGCTAGCTATACTCGAAAAGGACCTCATGGCCGACTCTGGAACAGGAGACCAGAGCATCTACTCCGAGAGCAAGTTCGTGCAGCTTCTAGGGGCCCACTGGTGGCGCCGTCAGCTGCCTGAGTGCCGCGTCGTCGCTGTGTCCCCAGGTTTGATTCCTCAGACTGGCATTGCCCGTCACGGGTCCATGAAATTGACCATGGACATGCCTGATGCGAAGACTGTTCCGGAAGGTAAGTCGCATTAACTCAGCAACCACCCCCCTTTTTTTTTTTTTTTTTTTTTTTTTTTTGGTGGCTGACGAGGACACTCTCTAGGGGCTCAAAGCATTCTGCGGGCGTTCACTCGGGACGACTTCCCTGCTGACCCTGAGCAGATCTTCCTCACCAGCTGGGGAGAGTGGTGGGGTAAGGATGTCTACGAGAAGTCACTTGACAAAGCTCTGCAGGACACGTGGTGCCCAAGTCAGGATGCTATCGAGCGGGAAGAAGGCATCACGCAGTGATGTGGATGTGTCGCTCCTCAAGTAACAATTTGCGAAGCAAAGAATTCCGGCAAAATACGTAGATAAATTGAGGACAGGCCTTGCCATAGCATCGCTTTATTTATGTCCCGTGATCAAGGGCACAATGGAGAATCGCTGTATCGCCCCCGGGCCGTAAAATTATAGCAAGCCTGGCGTCAAAATAGTGATGCTTGCACGAAGTCTAGTAGCGATACAAATTCGCAAGATCATTCTAACCACTTCGTAACCTACTCCTAAGGTACTCGCATTTATATGCACCAATACGCTTCTTGGATGAGAATGCACAGAAAACAGCCAGCATACGCCCCCACATGTTGTCCTCGAGATGCATGTGGCTTTGCACTGGTGCTGATCCAGGCACCATCCAAAAGCGGCAGTGGTGCCAGGCGCTATGTCGATCACCTGCACTGCACTGCGACTCAACCCCAAAACTCACTCACAGGCTGTCACAGCACCACATGCCATGACGTGAGACTGTCTCACCCATAAGATGCACTCACCAAAGCCACTCTTCTCATTCATGTCATGACCGTCTAACAATTCTTGATAGCTTGGTGCCTCAATGAGTCGTCGCACCACCACCTCGTTGGACGCAGACCACTGTTATGGCCGAAGCCAGTACAGCCCTCAGCCCCGACAAGCCGCCTTCCTATGACGAAGTCATCGATGTCTGCCAGCCCACCATCCTCATCCTCGCCGGCCAGTCCATCCACGCCGAGTCAGCCGACTCCGCGCCTCTCTACCAGCTCAACCGCGGCATAGCCACCCTGTCGCACGCGACCCAGAGCGTCGAGTTCCAGCGCGTCCAATACACCGTCAGGACGACGTCGGGGGGAGGGCCCGCCGTCAAGCCCCGCGAGCGACACATCTACAACCTCAGACATATTGCCAAAGTGCCTGGCGGTATCGACTCGTGGCCCTCGGAATCGCCCCACTACTTCGTCGAGTCGGTCTCCAGCACCACCCGCGAGGCCGGCACCCTGGGCCTCAAGAAGCCCCGCTTCCTGGGCCGGAAGCCGTGGAGAGTCCTGCCGGTCGACCTGTCGGGGAAGAATAGCAAACACAAGTACGGCCTACCGACGTTTGTGAAAGATGCAAAGCCGGTCTTTGAGATCACCCACACGAAGGCCGGCTACGAGTGGAGTGGTGGCGAAGGTCAGGCCATTGCTGTCGAGGACGAGGGGGAGGACCTGCACCGGCTGATTGTCACGGCGTCACTGCCTCGGAAGACCATGGATGCGCTGGTTGCTCTGTGGTGCTGTCGGTTGTGGCAGTACTCTGCTGATAACAAGGAGCAAATTCACGAGGGCATGGAAGGAGGCAAGTACTTGTTGCGACCTCGCGTGGGTATTCAAAATCTTGCTGACCAGCTAGCGTTAGTGCGAAGAAAGTTGAGATTATCGAGATCCTGAGGTCTCCCTCGCGATGGTTACAGTTTCCCCAATCCCTAGGACAACCCGAGTGCCAGCCCACGAAGTCCCTCGATATCGTCTGCAGTGCACGCCCCGGCATGGATGACGATATGCCCTGGAATTAACCCGTCCTTGGTCGGAATCGCGAGGGCCACGGTCTCGGTGAGACTAGGATACTGCGTGCGATGACCCTGAGCGCTCACCGCAGCGGTATCGGCGGCGAATATGAGCCCGAACTCGCCGCCTGGGACATAAGCACTAGCAGTGCTGTCGGTTGGTAGCGTGATGTACGCCAGGCCCGAGAGGAAGACCACCCATCTTGTGCGCATTAGCACATATACTTTTTTTTTTTTGGTGTGTTTTGTTTCAAGAAAGAAAAGGAAGTCTTATTGCAACGGGGGCTTTACTGGCTGAAAGGCGCATTGTGCAAACCGCCATCGTACGAAGCGGGCAACACGGTGTACGAGATGTTAGCCGCGTCTCCTATCAACGCTGATGCGCTGCCGGTGATTCCTGGAATTGGTGACGACGAGAAGGGGTTGTCCATCTGCCAGCATTCTAGGGTTGATGCTTGTTTGGCGGACCCAATGGCTGTGATGTTCAGGCTCAGTGCGCGCACTCCTGTGGCAGAGATGAGTGAGAAGCTGAGGGATCGCATGGTCTGAACTTTCTAGTTATCGTCGACCTTTGTGAAGTGATGAGTATGAGAAAAGGAATGAAAAAGTGAAGATGGGGTAGAACGTCCCAAATAGCCTTGGGCGGGGGAAATCTCTTAACGAAATCATAGGGGCGTGCATATTTGTATGTGACAACATCTAGGAAAATTAGGAAGGTGGTTATACCTGTCTGGTCTTTCGGGACCGCCACGTGGTGAATGAGTTCATGGTGACCGCCAATGAGTAGCGTTACTATCTTGTGGCGTAAGTCCTGCATTTCACTTCATTACTTTTTTGATTCATTGTGCTATTTGTGACACCTGAAAGGCGTCCTAAATCGGAGCATTCTGGATGCGGGGAATAAGACGCATGCCGGCTTGTTTGTTGAGGGCTCGGTCCTTGGACTGTACTGCCACAATGCAGACAAATTCATTGCGCACAAAATCATGATGCGAGATGTAATGCGATCTCTGGGAGTCATGTTTCCCATTTACTAGCTAGAAAGCTCTGCATTTGTTTGTATTTGCGGAAACTATTATCACCTGGGCAGGTGCCGACACGAGTATGTGACTGTGACTATAAACGCCGCGTTGTAAGGCGGTCAAGGATTTCGGGCGGTAGTCGTAGGAATTCGTTCCATGGGGAAAGAATCCACGCCGTCAGATAAATGGCGGGCGAGAATGAAAAGCAAGGTGGAAATATTTGCTGGGCAAGTTGATCTGCACGATTCTTCTTGTCATCAAGACTTGCCGACATCATCATCGAATCATTTTGTTAATGACAGTGAAACAAATATGTTCGAAAAGCGGACACTATGGATCCCCTATCTCAACCTGTGTAAGGAAGCGCGCATGCTATACCTCTCACGCTCACCGGTTGTAGCAGACATAACCTGAAGCCGGACCCTGAGTAAAGCACGTCAACCAGCTATGTTGCGATCAGAGAGAGCATAACTCAAAAGTTTGTTAATGTGATCCTATCCCGTAGCTTATCTAGCCTTGTACTTCCGCAACCGAACAAAGTCAACTTGAGCTGGGCATTACATAACCTGATCATCTAACAAAGCATTTGCGACAGGTGCGGTGTCAGAATACTGTCTCTGAACTAAGGACAAACATTTTGTGGGTTTCTGCAACCAATGAGCTTTCAAGCGGATTCTATCCGCAGTGATGGAATGTAAGGTCTCACGCTGTTCTGATTCGGGACAGTCTCTGACGTGAAAGGATAAATGTGAGGAGGGGCCCTGCCGATCGACAAATCCTGATCCCATTACACTGGCAGCTGTCATGAATATTTCCCTCCCACTATGTATCCCGCCTTAATATTCAGAACGTGGATGATTCTGAGAGCCGGTGCTGCAGTTGCGCCGCAGTCAACACCACTAGGGTTCACCACTTACAAGGAGATAGTCGAGGGGTTCGATAATTCTGACGCTATCCGGTACCAGAGTCTCAACCGGTCCAACTCTGTCTTCCTGTATATTCAGATCATCGCAGGACAGGATCATGCCACAGTAATCCAAGACTTCAAAGCTCTGTGCAGAGATTACGGCGCTGCAGGTGTTTCGGTGATTCCCCGAGTCCGCTACGGAGATGCCAGTGGGTCTGCAACAACAGAGCCGGATGACGTCTATCAAATATTGAACGACGTCTTCACATGGGGGAAGGTCTTTGCTGAAGTATCGAGAATAATTAACATACCTGTTGTCCAAGCTGGATTCATCGGGATGTGGGGTGAATGGCACGTACGTGGAAGGACTGCATTCTATTTGTGGTATACGTGCATCTGAGAAAGCTAACATTCGTACAGGGCGGGCCTTTCGAAACTAACCTGCGAGTCAAAGATGCTGTTGTGAAGAACCTCTTGGCATTTGGCCTCAAAGTCGCCATCCGCTCACCCGTGGACCACAAAGCTCTCTTCCACGGCGACCGGACCGTGACCATCCACAACGACTGCATCTTCAACGGGGGACCCGATGGCTCCGATGGCGGCACCTTCCCCGCGGAGGATCGCCAGAGCTGGGTCGACTACACCAAGAAGGTAGCCGCGGGGAATACATATGGCGGAGAGCCGTGCGACCAGGCGGCAGACTCGAGCTACAACTGGGAGGACTACGATGATTTATGCGGGCCGAATGGCTTGGCGGCTTACATCGACCAGTTTCAGATTGCGTATCTCAATGTGAGTGCTGGCTCTCCCCAACCAGTGCGCATTTTACTTTTACGGGCATTGCTGACTATGTGAAAGCCCCGGAATCCTGAAGCTCTATCGAAGCTCATTTATAATTCGGATAGAACTCAATGCGTGGACGAGATCGAGGCTGCACTTCGCCGTAACAAGTGAGGGAGATTCGGCTGGTAATGATCACTTGTAACTACACGATCGAGTGTTGAGTGAGGGGGAAGGAAGTGATAGTCAAACTCAACTTCATCCTACGGGATACAAGTGATAGACAAATTAATTGCACCGAGAACTGACATCACCAGCATAAGCTTCTTTAATTTAGCATGAGTGGCCAGTCAGTTGTTTGTCAGTGATAACTGCTTTCCAGTACCGGAAAGGGGACATGACAGGCGGTCTTCCCGACAATATGACATGGTAAAGTGTCTACTTCCCAAGGGTTGTCAACTGATCCTCGTTTTAGAAAGACGAAAATCTACGTATACAATACCGCACGAGTTCAATGGCTCTTTTCCAATCTTTTGCGGACATGAAGTAGTACCGCCAGCCAATATACAGGCGAGATGTTGCTTCTGCAAAGAGATAGACTCGACCTCCAAGCTTGATCTTGTCAACTCCGCGCTTTACGGTATTACTCAAATTTCGGAACACAAAAACGGCTCGTCTTCGGAACAGTGAATAATCGCATCCTGCTCATCTTGATGACCCATAGCGTTTGTGTTGGTTGCCCAGGCCCCACTTAGTCAACGCCTCAGACGGTTCATGCATAGTGCAGACTGGGTATTCATTTCGTGTCTGTGAAGTCGCATGCGCGGATGGTCATGCACTTTCTGTCCGATATCGATATTGCGGGTAGGGCCAGGCGGACGGGGACACGCTCATGGACATTGAGGATGATGACTCTGGCGGCGACGGGGTTAGGAAGTACTGGGAGCTGCTTCACAGGGGCTGGCCTGAAGCAGAGGAGGGACGCATGAAGATGTACCGTATGATGCGTTTTCAGGATGAGGATACCGGTATGGTGTGGCTCTGATACTTCTCCGGATTAAGAGACGGACAAGAGGCACCTGCAGGAGGTTTGTGACAGAATGGACACGGCATTTGTTACCAATTTGGAAAGACTGTTTAAGGGTCCGAAGAGCAATTAATTATCAAAGGATCCATCTATATGAGGTGAGAGATCGAAATATGGATGACAGTGAAGCTTAAATGGATGATATACTGGGTAGTTGGTCACATTCGAAAATGCCAAATTGGTTGCTTCGCCTGAAGTTCTAATGTTAATCAAGGACAATTATTTTGTGACCACAAAGTGATTAATAAATTCCTCTGGATAGTTTCCCACGTCAAAATTACGCGACAGCCACACCTCTGTGTTGGCCTGAAATTTCATCGCTCGCAGCATAGCAGGAAGGCGCCATAAAAACATAACATAATAGATGCTCAAGCTCGGGATTTGAGCGAATCATCGAATCCCATCTGCTGGGCCTGCCGAGCCGGCTACCGGTATACCGTATTATTAATGAAAGCAAATAGTCCTAAATGCCATGCCGCGAACGATTTCATGTACGCCTAGTTTTGTTATCGCTCTGTCCCAGCCTATGGTTGGGATGAATTCCAATTTCGCCAAGTTGCCGATACTTCGATTGCAACCCGCAAGCTTACTTAAGTACGCTAAGCGTCTTGTTTCCTTCCTTATTGAGCCCTTACCAAGACAACGGTCGGTACACCGATAGCTGGGCATTCTTAGTCTGCTAGACGCAAGAGCCGAAATGGCTGGCCGATGACGGTTCACGGGCCCAGAGATTGTTCAGTACGTCGCTTTGGGTATCTGTACCGATGGAGACAGTGTTAGTGCGGAGATACCTACGTGACGGCCTTTGATTTTGACTATAAAAAGCTCTCAGGTCTCCTAGCACGTGGAATGAATCCGTCTACAAAGTTTCTATTCTTGGTATAGTAATTCATCTGTACTCGGTTGCGAAAATGGTTCGAACACAGTCGTATGCGGCAGCATTTTTTGCCGCGGTATCTTTGCGCACGGTGGCTGGGGCGGAAATTGACAGTAAGGAGCTCCCAGACACAACCTCAAATTTATCATCCATGGGCACGAAAGCTTTGTGTAGTCGTAGACTACTCTAATGCTCGCATCAAACGTCTTAAGGAACATTTGGCTACTAAGAGGGCAACCTGGGGATATTTCTGAGATGAACTTTGAGTATTTTGACAGCTAACATTACTTACCGCAGTGACCCATGTCGCCTCCTCTCAGGAATACTTGTCGGGAAAGGTTCACGCTCAAAGCATGGCGGTAAAGAATGTCAGTGTGGCATCGAAGCTTTTTCAACCGTACTCATATCTGACATGACATAGGCTCAATGGGACTCGGAGCTCTCAGCAGGCTTGTTCGAAAGTGCCCAGTACCCTGAGCTAAGCTACACGCCCTGTATCGATGGACTCGCTACCGCTATTCCAGGAGACGCCAACAACACCTTCCAGTGCAACAACGTGAGCATGCCAATGATTTGCGAATAGTTGTTCATTCGAATTATATTTCTCTGATAATTGCTTAGATCGACCTATACCACTTCCTTTCTCATGCCGACTTGGGAAGCACACAAGGTTTCGGGTCCTCCTCATGGGGATGGACATCTCCGGACGGGCGTGAGTTCGTCGCCATTGGCCAGTATGACGGGACAGCTTTCGCAGAGATCACTTCCGAGGGCAAGCTTCTCTACCTCGGGCGACTCCCACAATATGACCCCATTGGCTCGAGGTGGAGAGAGATCAGGACACTGGGCGACCTGGCCATCATCGGCTCAGAGGCTTTCGCGCACGGCGTGCAGATCTTCGATATGAAGAAGCTTCTCGTCCTGAACCCCGCCAACCCGACTATCTTCACCCAAGAAGACCTTACCGGCCATTTCAACCAGCTACCTGTCGGAAGGACGCACAACATCGTGGTCAACGAGGAGCTTGGCTATGCCATAGCTGCTGGGTCTGTTGGCGGGAACGAGACCGTACGAAGTAGGGACAACCTGCCCTGCAGGGGCGGGCTGATCTTCATCAACATGACCGACCCTACTAACCCTACCTCCTCCGGGTGCGCTGCCGGTGATGGCTACGTGCACGATGCACAATGCCTTGTCTACCGCGGACCGGACACACGTTATCAGGGCCGTGACATATGCTATGGTTACAACGAGGGTAGGACATGTCGCAATTGACCTCCTATACCAAATCACTCGGAACTAGAAGCTGACGTGAGGACTGAACCGTGTAGACACTCTGACAATATACGACGTCACAAACAAGATCGGCAATTTTACAAAGCTGATTTCTCGAACCTCATACACTGGTGCCAAGTATATTCATCAGGGCTCCGTCCTTGATATATCAAATCAGGAATTTCTCGTACTTGATGATGAGCTGGACGAGCGAGACGGAACGGAGGGCCCGGCCACGAGCAAGCTACCTATCACCTACATCTTCGACATTCGCGACCTCGAATCGCCCAAGTTGACGGGGCATTACGAAGGGAACACCCGTTCCATTGACCACAATCAATACGTTATTGACGGCTATAATTACCAGTGTAAGTCTACATAAATCAAATTGTCTTTCACAAATATTCCCGTATGTCCTAGAGTCTGGGTCACACAAATACTGAGCATGCCTCACAGCCAACTACGGCGCAGGCCTCCGCGTGCTTGACATGACCTCCATCCCGTCCGACCCGACCGGTGGTGGGGTTTGCGAAGCTGGGTTCTTTGACATTCATCCCGAGGACGATGGAGCCGAGGGAGGCGGGTTGGTCGCCTTCGTTGGGACTTGGTCCTCGTATGCATACTTCAAATCTGGGTTTATCTACATCAACACTATTGAAAGAGGCTCTTTCGTTGTGAAGATGACAAGCAAGACTTGTCCCGAGACTTGAAAGAACGAAAGAGACCGCAATACTTTTTCAATAGTCCAAGGTTATATAGCAACACACTTGAAAGAGTCCAAAATCCGTTTACAGCATGTAATGAATGTCCGTATACCTGCACAGGTGTACAGGAGGTGATACATATGTCATCATGAGTATCGAAGACCCTGGTATTCCATGCAACGTGGAAAGGTTCACGATATTGTCATAGGTGCTCCTGCCGATGAGGCCGCGGTCGAGAATAAGATGTATCAAGTGCCCGTCTTTATGCATTTCCTACATCTGTAGCCCTCATCAACGATGTGACCCCGAATTTGATGCATCCGAGCTGAGAAAGCAGATCGAAAATCACCGTTGAACCTCTCCTTCGCGTCAAATTTGTAATCTTTGCAGAATCAGCAGCGCCTTTTCGAAGAAGGTTTCCTCCTCAATTGATCCTCAACATGATGATCACTCTGATAGATAAATTGCTTAGTCTATTAGGCTAGCTACAGTCTAGACTACGGGGGAAGTGCCCCCTATTCATAGACATATCTTATTTACTACTGTGAAGCAGTAGGAAATAAGATATCCCGCATTTGTAATCAGCATAGCCGTCTAGAATATTCCAACACAATCCAATCTTGTACTTCGTCCCCCTGTAATACGCGCGAGCAGTCAGTGAGGTTTCTGAATTCGCAAGCCAGCTGGTACCGCTCCTTGGGCGTAACTTGACGATTCAGCAAATTATTCCCGTCGGTAACATTAACGACCATAGAAGGAGCAGAAGATCATCCAACCCACATGCTTGTGCTTGGGACAGAGGAAGATGTCATTGGACTAGAATCATCGTACGTGTAACTGTCATAGCTGGGGATAGTTTCAGGAGCTATAACCAAAAGTCCCCCCTGCCCGAGGCACTTAGGCGCCGACCTTGATAGCATGAACGGTAAGGGCCCTCCTGTGCTTTGTGACGACTTCTTGAAGTTCTGTCCCGGAGATGTTGTACCATATCTCCTTGCGTCCTTGCATGTTTGTGCTAGGGCCCGCAAAGGCCGGGGCATGCGGTTGGATCGAGCCAAGGCTTCTCAGATTCATCTGCCGTCGTTGCTGTTCGGTGATATCCGGTCCCACAGTGGCGATCGGAAACGTAAATTCTGCACATATGTTACAGACATCAGTCACTTGATCACATAACAATCAATTAGGAGTACTGGGCAACCCAAATTACAAACCTTCGTGGCGGACAATTTTCCAACAGCTCGCCGTACTGAGTCTTTTGGCCACCGCATGTGAGTCTAGGCGATGTACGATGCCACACTTTACCGGATGTCAGCGAGACGCGCCATAATTCTGTCGGGAAGCTAGTCATTATGACTTACTTGTTCGTGGTCATCGTTCAGATCACGGTAGAACTCCAGAGATCCTCCGAATAAGAGTCTCTCCATGAATCTTCCGGATTCGCCGACCCCTATTATCCGACCAGGGACATCTGGGACCCCATAGTTCAGGTGAGTAGTTTCCGGAGGCGTATATCTCTTGGGAGTATTACTGGCCCCAGCAAGCAGAGCCACGAATGCATGCATTAACTCATGCGCCGTGGCTGCGGCAAATAGAAAGTGGAAATTTAGGTAGCGTTCTCTATGCTTTTTGTCCGTTCCGGCTGCAGCACGGACCATGGCCGAAACTCTCTGGGTTTTTGTTCTTATCAGAGATCCCATCTCAGCAGTATGGACCCGTGGGGGACAACTCACGGAACTATTAAAATAAATACCACCAGCAAACTTTGGTCGATAGTTGTTTATAACGCCACCAAAATTAGTTTCGGGACCAACCGCGCGCCGATATTGCGCAATGTTGTCAGGGTTAGCCAGATCTCGGATCATGACTCGGGGAAAGTCCTGTCTGATCTTCTGCAGGAAAACTTCCAAGTAGCCTTCCATATGGTTTGTTTGGCCCCAAAAAGTTGTAGAGCCATCCCTGGTCCATCCAGCAACTACATCTCTGCCAGCAGCTGCAAATGCTTGACGTCCAGCGTCTGATTCAACAATCTTTATACCAGTATTGATGGCTGCCGAAAGCTAAGATCATTTATCAGCATGTCCTCAAGTGCTAGTCTGGACAAGAAGACCAAGACTGGGTAGCATGATCTTACAAGCGTGAATATCTCAGTGTTGGGGTCCAGAAGAGTTGAGGCTGGCTGGGCATCGACCAAAGTCATCGACATTGCCCGGATACCGTGGATCCTGGTTCCTTCTGCAGCATGCTGGGCGACCATCTTGAGAGATCCCACGAGGCTTCTCGGCGATCAAGGTACAGTAATGGGTGAGAAGATAATAGAAGATATAAATAGGAGGGTAACGTAGTAGCGCTTAGCCGGAAATGACAGGTGATAATGAACACGATTCTCACGGGGAAGTTTTCAGATATGAGTTGACTGTCGAGTTTGTTTCTGTGAAGATGAAAGAGCTTAGTGTGATGTCTGCAACCGATCAATGCTATACTCGCGGGGTCCAATGAGTTTTTATAATTGGCAGCTCCCATCGTGCCTTCTGATTTGGAAACATCGTGCCTTCTGATTTGGAAACATCGTGCCTTCTGATTTGGAAACATCGTGCCTTCTGATTTGGAAACATGTCTCGGTGCCAGCGTCATATCACCAACAGCATCGTTTGTCTCCATCTTTCTCGCGCAGGACCCTGCCATATGGCCTGCTTCTTGGCCGAGGCCCAAACACACCAATGCTGTTGGTTGGCAGTGCCATACATGTTCAGCCGCCTTCATCCAAGTAATTGGGAAATCAAAGTCTAAATATGGCTCTGATACGTGACCTGCAGTGGTCAATATTGGTCCCTCGGTCAGGCGCCAATGCGGCGCTCGACCACCAGGGTCAGATTGCAGGAGGGGACAAACAATGGGTCTTTCACGCACGGAATATTTTAAAGGTAATGGAATCTCTTAGGAGAAGGTTCCATAATGCTGGGCGTGGAGATCGGGCCGGGTAAACATGAGAACTTGATTATGACATGGATGGCGGAAAGCAGGACGTCCATGTCGAATGTCTGCGATTGCTCGCTGCCCTCCGAGTTGATTGCATTTTCCATCAGTGGTCTATAGGTGGTCGGGGGGTTGCGGATAGGTCCCGAGGTGGTGGCGGTTGGGTCGGCCGCGGACAATTGGTGGACTGGAAACTATTTCGAGGGTTTGTGGGTACTGTAGTTGTGCGGCTCAGCCGTGGCCCGAGGGCCGTAAGTGGCTGGCCTGGTTGTGATGAGCCGCGGGCTTATTCTCGGCCTTAAGTGTTTGGAAAACAAGATGTCCGTGCGCGCCGGCAGGGCACTCAGAATTCTCTAAGTGGAGTCTCTCTAAAGTGCTTTTTAAGTAACACTTAAAAAAAAATTATACCTTTACACCTTTATACCCTTATATTAAACACCTTTTTATAGCCTTATACCTTTACACCTTTATACCTTTATACCTTTATATTAAATAACTTTTTTTTAAAAAATATATTATTTTAAATTTTAAATATTTTTTTAAAAAAGAAATTTTAACCTTAACCTTAACCTTAACTAAAAATAAAATAAAATAAAGAAAAAAAAAATAAAAAAAAAAGAAAAAAAAGAAAAAAAAGAAAAAAAGAAAAAAAAGGAAAAAAAAGAAAAAAAGGAAAAAAAGGAAAAAATTTAAAAAAAAAAGGAGAAAAATTAAAAAAAAAAAAAAAAAAAAAAAAAGGGGGAAAAAATTTTTAAAAAAAAATAAAAAAAAAAGGGGGCGGGGAAGGGAAAAAAATAAAAAAAAAAAAAAAAATAAAAAAAGAAAAAAAAAAAATAAAAAAGATTTTTATAAAAATTAAAAGAAAAAAAGGTTATTTTTTAAAAAAAAAGTAAAAAAAAAAATTATTTTTTAAATAATATTTTTAATAATAATAATAATAA